>JABFQC010006312.1:0-10872 GCA_022817085.1 Psilanteris sp. ZL-2020 | reverse complement strand
AATGATGTGGTAGTGATTGTGAAATGTATTCTTTTTTTTTTTTTTTCAAGCAGAAGACGGCATACGATATTCATGAGCGTCTCGTGGGCTCGGAGAGTTGTATAAGAAACAGCGTTGCGGCCCCCCCCCCTCCCCTGCCACGCCATTTCACTCCGAACTCGCTAAACAACAATCCCCGTAAGGTTTTTTCGCTTTATCCTAGTCTACCATCAGAACACAATTTCTGCTCAATATCTTCGCTTAATGTTACGACTTTTCGGCGTATTATTTCATATTCAATGGCGCGCGCAACCTTCGGTCCGCGCCACTTTCCCTAAATGCTTTTATTTTCAGCGTCGCGAATCGTGCCGCAAATATAAAATTGCGCGTTCGCAACATCCTGCCGGTATCGAGCTAATCGATACCAGTCGTTTGCTTCGTTCTGTTTTGATTCGCCGCTCAACGTGTCAATAACAAACAAGGTACGCCGTAAACAAGAATGACCTTGCCGGCGCGACGTCGTTTGTTTTGTGTTTTTGGGCTTTTGTTTCGTAAACAAACGGTTACTCGGAGCGAAACGGATCCAGCTGAAAGCAGCGCACCGATAATTTATCCACGTGTCTCATATTTCGACTCTTTTTTTGTTTTAAGAGGATAAATAACCGCTTCGTAATCGTAATTTGGGGGTCCTCGGAAGCGATCGCTTTTCTACCCGCTCCTAATTATTTGCCGTATAATAATTCACAATTTTTGTAAGTTCATTTTCAAAGCGTATCCCAAAGTTAATTACAACGCATGTATAGTTTCGACCGGCCTGTCGTTATAAACTAACGCAACGTTGTTTTTAATGCGCTTTTCGTGGTATTATATGTATTGCCCTACCGGCTCCCCGTTGCCCCTTTTTCATTAATTTTTTGCATTAAAACTTGAACTTTACGAGACGAGCTAAGTTTTAACAACGTCTAATGGTTTCCCTCGGCCGTTAAAATAACTTCATTGATTTCCAAGTACATTCTGGGAATAAATTTGCGTGGCACGGCAGACGAAAAAAAGGGTATCATAGTCTCGCTGAATGTCTGCTGACGTGAAATTCCCGCAACCCTCGTCGCTTTCGGCGAATCGTTTCTAATTCCGTGGCGTGCAAGTAGATATATTAGGTACATGTGCTTGGCGCACGAAAGTACGCCGGAAAAATGAATGAATGAATGAAGAATGAATGACGTACGACCGCCGCCCTCCGCTTTTAGCTCTTATCGATCGAAATCGGAATGTTCAATTTTCGTCGCCGGTTCCTCGGCAATTGTGTTTCAGTGGACTGTAAAATTTCGGCGGTTTTCCAGGTAAATGGACGTTCAACTGTTATGAAATATCAGCGTAAATCAGGAAAAGCGAGAGACGCCAAAACCGAACGGCCGTAAAGTGCAGAATCAAATTAGTCGCTGCTGTTTTAACGATGGAATTACTTTTTATGATTTTTCGTATCGCAATATACCGACTCGTTAGATACGTGTCATCTTTTTATTTTAATACTTGAAGCCATCTTTCGTTTTTATGCCTCCAGAATGGCACTTTTCAAAATTCTAATTACAAACCGCGAAAAGGACTGAAACGACGCTGTCAACCTGGTCATGATATAATCGTTTTAAATGACCGTCTAAACTTCATTCCGTATAAATAAAACAACACATTTCTCCGTCACGGAATTCATCTCAGCGGCATGTATAATTAAGAAATGAGACGATGATTATTTTAAAACCGGCAGCTGACCCGACTAATAGCGTTCAATTTATGCATCTTCCCGAAATTCCCAGATTGGCATTTCGATTAATTGACCGCCACGCACCGTCGGTCATTCGACGGATTACGAATTACAAAACTCAGTAGCCGGCGGCAAAAGGTTAGGCCCATCGAGATTTGTCATTCGTGATGTAAAAATAAACCGTGTATCACAATCCCGAGATATGCGATGTTTTTTTATTGCCTGCAAATGTAGTCGGCAGAAAAAAGACTGGTCTATCCAGAATCTGGTGTATGAATTACGGTGCGTAAGGTCAGACGGCTATTACTACTGAAACGTCATACTGTCTCGTTGTTTCTCTTGTTTGGAAGCAACGCAACGATAACGCAGAGCGTGACAAACTGATTGCTCAGTAGTAGAGCCCGTTCAGCGAGGCAACTGTTTTCCTCATTGGCTAATGTCATTTTCTCATCATTTGTTATGTCCCAACGAATCACCGGGTCAATCGATTTTCATGAAACGAACGCAAGTGAGAATTAAGCGACGTCTGTGGAGGATGGAGAAATTCGTAAATGAACTGGAGCCATTTCTGGGATTAATCTTGTAATTTTAGAAATGCGTGCGCGGAGGAAAAAAAATCGCATAAAGTTTGCAGTTGAAGGTTGGGGACAATTAATAAATATGAAAAGTTACGTTCGTTGATGAATAAAGTTTACAGTAAAAGCAACCGAATGTTTGGTATTATTTCATATCAATGCAAAGTTTTCAGTCGGTTTTAATTATTATCTTGTCCCACAATTGCTCGTTTTTTAAAAAGTATTTTGTATTTTGGAAGTTATGTGGTTAGAAATTTAAGGATCGCAATAACGTAAGATTAAAATATTTTTTAATTTCTATATAACGGCTGAATTGTTTGAGAAATTAAATAATAAGAAATATAGTCAAATTAATCGTAACTGCTTTGGTACAAATTCGTCTGACAAAATAACTGCATTTATTGACGCTAATTGCAAGTCTTTTTGTTAATTTATTCTGTATTGTTTTAGAAGATTATGATCTATCATCTGAGGAAGAATCTGAATATGTAACAATTATCAAATTAAAGACGAATTCTTAATGCAATTTAAAATAATTGTTTATGAAATTACTGATTTTTAAATATTAGCTTTATTTATGAATTAGATTAGAATTTGACTGTAAATGAATTTGTGTGGTTGCGTGCAATTTTTGTTAAATTGCGATTAACTCGATTCAAACATGACACACTTATTGAATGAATTGATATTTGTAGTAAAGCACCATGCTGAGTGTAAAAGAAGTGGCAAATGTTCGAGTGCAAAAGAAGTGGCCGATAGCAAAAAGTGCACTTCTCAGGAGGTCATGCTTCGTATCAACGATACTTCGTGTATTTATAGGCACTGGTTTCAAGTATAAGATATACCGGTCGTATCACTATTGTTTTCCACAACGTTCTTATTAAAGTGTTCTTGCTCGAGACGTTATTTATCGTCATTTTACCGACAGCAATGTTTAACGCAAAATTCGGAAATCATTTTGTCAACATTGCATTACTAAATACTATTATGTCGAACAGATTAGATATTTAGTAATAATTTAATTAGGAAACAAATATTGCGATCTGAATTGCACGTATGTTTTATTGCGGAATATTTAACGAACTTTATTAATATTGGTTGATCCCGCGTAAATAAGTAATTTCGTGTTAAAATATATATTCTTATATTTAAAAGTCATAATATTTGTAAAAACTAATGTGCAATTGTCTTTTATAGAATTATTTTTTGTTATTCGCAAATCAAGAAGTCAAGGTTATAGTCTGATTTAAAATATGATGAAATAATAATATCTGGAGCACGCGAACAATACCCAAATTCATCTTAGTGCTTTTACTTGATTATTGACAATATTCATTGCTTTATGAAGAAAATAATTTTCTTCCGTTTGTTAAGATTTAATATTTAAAAAGTAAGTTTTTTTTATTTTGTTCAATTAACAGTATTAAATTACAAAATATATAAGTCAATTTTTTACTGATTAAAATCAGTTTTTGAATTTCATAGATATTTATTACAAATAATTCAAATTTATAGATTATTTATATGTATATTTGCATACACATTTTTTAGTTTTCATTTAAATCATTTCGATAATGCAAATAAATTATGTTTGGATTGTAATTAAATCTAGAAAACTATTGCTGCAGAAATAAATTAAATTGTTTTTGTTTTGTGTAAGTAATTTGAGATATGCATATATTATAACAAATTTACATTTCTTTATAAAAAGAGTCTTCTTTCGTTATACAGAAAAGAAATTGTGAAAAATTGTGTTTGGAATACAAAAGTGTTATCTTATTTTGATACAAAGTTGTAGATATTTGTAGATTTTACTTTGTATGCAATTAATTTAATGTATATAGTATATAATATATTATACTATAATATCTTACAGTTCTTAACAATTTTTAATGTACAAAATATAATACGTTATGAATTAAAAGAAATATATTTTTTAATAAATAACGACGATCTAAATTAATAATTCTGAAATGTAATTAAAGTATAAAAGTATTAATTCAATTTCCAAAACCAAACCGTTTATTTAACTGTCTGTTAAAATTCAATATTACACAGCAAACATGTATTAAGTTATTCGCTTTTAATACATAGTTATACGTACAATTCGTGTAATAGTATACAAATTACTATGCTATAAAATTCCAATATCACATAAACATTTTTAATACACACTCAGCACTAATTTAAACGCATTGATTATTCCTCTACCCACTTATTTGATCTCAAACCATTTACTAAACGCAAATTCTCGTTTTATTACAAGTAATTAATCTTATATCATAATATATAATACAATTTTTCATTCAACAATTTGTTCTTTCCATTCATTCGGTCGCCTATAACTTTAAATATTCGATCCGATGAATACAGAAATGCGCGAGAAAACTATCGGGATTTGTAATGTGTAAATTAATAGCGAGCCGAATGAACTTTTGTCAACGATATGTCGTCTCGTAGACAACATTTCCACAAGCGTCGAGCAATGCGAGTGACCTCCGTTGCGCTAAACTATATTTATACCCCCGCGCTAAAGCGCGATGTACTTCGGTGCAGCTAACTTTATTGTCCTTTCTTTTTGCTCTCTTTTCAACGTCCTTTCTCCCTCTCTCGAGTCTCGCATTTATTTACGTCGATGAGCCGCCAAATTTAAAATCTTACCGTCTACCGCTTCCGACGAGATGCAGGGTGTTTCTCCCGAACATAGCGCGTGTTCTTTTCGTTCGTCGGCGAGCAAAATTCAATGTTCGTCATTTGTACAAAGAACATTTTTTTATCAAAATCACACCCGATAAAACCGAACGTTTTATCAGCGACATTGTGCTGTCAAACGAAATCAAACGAAAACTGTTCGGAATTATACGTATAACTATATATATATATTAAGGATTTTGAATAATTTAAACGATCGGTCGTTAGATACAATTTATTATTTTTTACGAACTTATTGCCGAAAATGTACGCATCAAATTATGAGAAATTCTGCAAGAAAGTCATTTACTATTACGACCGTACTTATACGCGGAGGCATGAATTCAATTATAATCTCGGCGTTTGTACAACTTGTCGCATGTAAAATGAAACGCTTTGCTTATCATTCTAAATTTTGTTTGGTCAACGTAAACATTTCTAAAACTCCTTTTGTTTCACAATGATATTAATTAAACAATTTTTAGACATTATTTTCTACACAAAAATTACGTGCATAATTCACAATTTGTACAGGTGCCGAGTTCTAGTTTCCAATTTGTCCAAGTGCTGAGTTTCTAATGTAAATAAGTTTGTTTTTAGAGAACCGTGAACCGTGAAGTTAAATTCATTCCTAATGACTGATTTTCATACGTCTTTTTACTTGAAGTATTTCGAACAATAAAGTTCACTTTTTCGTGTTAATTATTTTAAAACCAAGAATCGAAAATCAATTTTTGAATAAGACCGTGTTTTAAGATGCTCCTTATTCATAGATATGTCTGTATATAACGAATGTGCATGATTATTGTTTTTTAATCTTTGCGCATAAATAAAGGTAAACAAATTTGTACGACTGCTTGTAACGCAGTTTGTTGTCATTAATAAATGACATTAATGTTGTCATTTTAATGATTAAAATTAAGAAAAATAGAAAAATACGAGAAAAGTAAAATCATTGTTATTCTTAGTGGCGTTGTAACAACGACAATAATAACACGTACATATATAGTAATTAAACATCTATCTAACTCTCGTTTGTCACGCCATCTTGTGCAATCAGCTTCAACTTTTCTCAAGAGAGATTTAAATATATATTATAAGTATGAAAGTAGTTTTGACAAAGAGCGTTCATTTGCTTTCGCTGTGGTGACGGAATGAATTTCGTTCAAGGTTATTTGTTATGACAACAAGAAAACTTCGTTACTGCAACAAGATGTCATTAGCCAATCATTATGTTGCAGGTTACAGGTTATGTTAATTCAACAACAATTTACTTTTCATAAATACTTCAATTATTCAATGAATCAAATACAGTCGTGTCAAGCATTACAAACATTATCATTCAAATTTTACTATAAATAACTTTAAATTCATCTACTAAATTGTACCA
This sequence comes from Psilanteris sp. ZL-2020, assembly GCA_022817085.1. Taxonomy (NCBI): domain Eukaryota; kingdom Metazoa; phylum Arthropoda; class Insecta; order Hymenoptera; family Scelionidae; genus Psilanteris; species Psilanteris sp. ZL-2020. The sequence continues at coordinate 4,478 of JABFQC010006312.1, read as the reverse complement.
AAATGTATATCAGAAAGTTAATTGTGATTGATTTTTATTTTGAGTGCACAGCATACACTAAAAACAATAATTCTACAAATTTTATCTACTTAAACTGAAAAAAATTTTAGTGTAAAATTTACTACATTTTATAATGATTGCAGAATTTAATTACATTCGTAACGAATATTATATATATAATAAGCAATATTATACTCTTAAAACGATCCTTTTATCTCAAGATTTTAGAATTTTAAAACCAGATTAAAAAAAGACACAAAATACAAACTTGTCATATATAAGTAAAGAAAAAAGATCTACTCAACTCAACTTTGTTAATTTTGTGCGATTATACTGTCCTTATATAATTTGTTCCAAAATATTAAAATTTTATGTCAAATAGTTTATTTCTAAGACTATACACAGAAAGAAAAAAATATATTAATCGTGGGATAGTTTGCTCCATAATGTAATTTTTTTAATATAATATAGTAATTGATATTCTATAAATAATAATGTCAATTATATATATAAAAATGTTCGTTATGAATGTCATTATACACAAATTTTACCAAACTAGATAATAATAGGAAAAATGAGCAAAAATGGAAACAATATTATAAATTATGGTTAGAAACTTGTAAAAATATGTCAAATATTACCAAACGAATGGTAAAAACAATGATATCGTCTAATGTTTATTTACATTTTTGCTCACTGTTCCTACTGTTACTATCTAGTTTATTTTTATTCAGTGTATCCTGCAGTCGTTATAAAATATAGTAAATTTTACACTAATATTTTTTTCAGTGCACGTAATGAACAAGATAACCACTCCAATATAGGAACAAACGCGAAACGGACTTAATTTTTGTAATCTGTATCCAACTCCGACAATGTTACCCACAATTCACCAAATTGCTTGCCTGCATTTTCCCTAACTTCGTAATCCCGTCCGGTAACATTTGCACGGGATTATATTTGTCAGTGCACAATGAATTGTATAAATGACCGATCGCCCTGCCAGGATTCACCGAACGCATGACAATTCGACGCGACGCGAAAGCTTCGTTGGAAACAGTCTATACGAGAGGCAAATTATTAAGCAAACGCGCGACAACGCACAAGTAGGTTTCCACGATTACAACGAATCGCTTCTTAAATCACGCTCGCAAAGACGTAAAACACGGTCGTTGGCTTCGGGTTAACTTCGACCTAGCGAAGTTAACGAAAATCGTGGCGCAAAAAGCGCACTCGTTAACAACCGCGCGGTTGACAACTGGCATCAATTAAGCAGCCCCGTTTGTCAAGCGGCAAACCAAAAGAACCATAAACCGCGTGAGTTTTTCGAAATGCGCGACTACAAAGAATGTAATAACGCTCGGTTGATAAATTGTCGTAAATTAACGTGGACTATCCTGCGCGCACCCTGTATGGTCCCGTCGTGGTGTTCACGCACGCAAGCGAACGTCAGCCACTTAAAGAGCGATCGTTTTGTAGCAAATGCGTGGTTTACCTTTGTCGTTGTACGAGGCTCATCCGAGTGCGACGTCTGATTGATCGGCAGAAAAAGTCGTGTCGTGCGTAACGGTACGATTTGATCATCTTGCCGTGCATGGAAGCGGTTCTGAGCAACGGCCCGAGCGGACCGCGTCGCTGCCGCGGGATACTTGTACGTATCAATTATTTTTCTTCTTTCTTACGAACGAGAAAAATGCGACGCAACGAGGCTACCAACTCAGTGACTCATCCGATGTGCCGATTACCGTTCAATTGGAAAATGGCTGGCCATTGCTTCATCCGTCGCGTTATTTATCCGGCATTTTTCTCGCGACTTTCTTCTGAAAATCCGTCAAGCGATCGCGCCATTCCGAATATCCAGTCGCTACCGATTCTTCCGTCGCGGGTCGCGCGATTTGGTACGCGCTCGTTACTCGGGTGAAAACCTCGCCCTCGCGGCTGGTGTGAAAAAACTCGAGATTTACGGCACTCGGACGACTCGTATCGCGACGCCAAAATTGAACCACCGGGGCCGCTTTCCTATTCCAGAAGAGAAAGTCTCATCCACGCGGCGTTTGGTTTTCGCGTGCGCGACCGATGCGTGTCGGTGGGTCGCGCGTAAGTCAACGGTGACACTTAATCGGCGGCTGAATCGACGTCTTTTCTTTCAAATCGATAGACAGCGCGTAAGAAGTGAGGTCGTTGGTTGATATAATAATTTGATTGCAGGAGTTTGAATTTTAATTTCTTACGATCAATCGGGGGATTTATATTGGTTTCGGGTTGGCGCAAATATTATCGATTGATCGATCGATTTGTAATTAAATTTGATCAAGTGACATTATACGATTTTCGGACTATTAATTATAGCCATTTTAATTTGTGAAACGATTTACAATGTATTCGAACCTATTATAGATTGCACTGTAATTTACTCTTGAAGTGTACGATATAATTGCCATTAGATTGCCGTATCTAAATCAATATTAATAAGAAAAAATGTCGAACGATGTTTATAATGAGATCAATTCCAAGTTATCTCAATGGGAGAACAGTAAATGTTAAAAGACGAAATTTTTCTTATACAAGTTTGTCACGTGATAAACTTTTATCAACCAATCCTTGCAAACATTAAACTTTTTCTATCAGATAAAACGCATCTATTATATATATTATATACTAAGTATTATATATTATATATAGTAAAGAATCGTGTTCTAAATGATTACATTAATCTCCGACGAAAAGTTATTTCGACACTAATTCGAAATCGTAGAAAGCAAAATTGGAAAGCTATTTAAGTTTTAAAGCGAAATTCATTTTCAAACCTTTTTATTATCATTGACGTGCTCTTAATATTATCACACACATGATGCATAAGACGATGGTATAAATAATACATTTATACCCAAAATTATTCTACTGCAAAAATGAGTTTCATGAAAGTATCTTAATTTAAGTGACTTGTTTCTTACTGGAAAACAAGAAGTATAATTAGGAACGATAATCGTCTTATTTCAAATCGTTTCTTCATCTTATACCATATCGTATCGTATCATATTTTAAGACACCCATAATGTCATAATGTAAGACACTTCTGATTCTTATTTATGGAATCCGTTTCTTCCACAAACTCATTTCTCATCTGATTTATCAATTTTCATCAAACCGGTCGACCGATCCCTCGCCATATCTAATTCGAAATCGAAAAAATCGATATTGCGCGCGAACCTTGAAATTCGCGATTCCAATATCGACACGTGAACCGACGACCTGTGAAAAAACAGTTTACGTCGCTTTCGACCAACCTATCTCCTCACACGAGCTGCACCGCCCGCGCGTAAAACGTGACGCGTGCGCTGTATCGAAATAATTCAAAGTTCGAATGTTTTATCAGAAAACAAAAAGCGAGCTCGAATTTCGTACACATCTTCGCCGGGTCGATTAATTCCGTCGAGCGTCTTATGCACCGGGCCGATTAAACGCGCGTCACGATTCGATAATTAATTATCAAAACGGTGCAGGGGCCATCGTCGGACCGATTATCATTACGTTTATTTATTTGTCCATCGAGCGGCCGTCACTCGCAGCACAACTTTATATATATATAGATATATATATATATAAATGGGCGAGCGAATCGCGCGATCCGAGGATGCGTTTAAGCAGATTATCGCGCGAAGATTGCGATCGTTCGGACGCCAGGTGACAGAAAACGGAAACCGATTTCGCCGAGCGGATTCGTCGAAGCGCCGCGTGGAGCAAGAAAACCGCGCGATCCAAACTTAACGATTTTGTAATTTTCCGACGAGATAGCGGCGATTATTACGCGAACGATGTGTTTTCCACCTATTTTTGTCGGGATTTCATTTCCACAATAATCAATAGCCTCAATTCCGCAATCTCGACCGAAGTAGCAATTTCGATCCGAACAAAGACAGATTGCCGCGAGATCGTTCGATCGCTTTGATAGCGCAATTTAAATTAATCAGTACGTCACGAGTGAACAAATTATCGCGGCAGATAGCGGCTCGTTATCTGCGGAGAAAGTGCATGATACGCAGCGAAAAAATTCCAATTAACTTGTTCGAAAAAGATACCTGATTTATCGCCGCCGGTAAACAAAGAGGGCACCGGAGAAGTGAGAAAGAAGCACGCGTACAAATACACTAATTTAATAATTTATGTAATGATTATGAATATTGTAACGAGATACATCGCATTCCGGTAGATACAGCGATTTATAATATCCCACCAAGGCCGAAACTGAACTGAATTTATTGATAAACGCGATAACGTCGTTTAACAATGTCGGCACTTTGAATCATTGATAAAGATGCACACTTTGTTGAACATAAACACTCGCGACTGTGAAAGTCTTATCTTGCAATTTACTTTTCGAGTGTCTAGAAGTTATCTAGTGAATTAGACCAAATATAGTTCACTCGTTCTTCTGTTACGTAATCACAATAATGATAATGGCGATCGCCATCATTATG
>JABFQC010006311.1:0-10874 GCA_022817085.1 Psilanteris sp. ZL-2020 | reverse complement strand
CAGTAATGTAAAGATATGTCGGTCAGATCCTGAAAATTACTGTTTAAACAGTAATTTTTGGTGGTAAAAATTGCACATGTTAAAAAGAAAAGAGAAAATTATTCAGTTTATTCAGTATTTAATATTACTTTTAACACCAAAATTTCTAGTTCAGTATACATATTTTTTCATTACTGTTAAAAACAGTAAAATTTTCTGTAATATTTCTCTCAGTGAATATATATTTGAATGGCACATAAATATATGCAATATAATAATTATATCGATGATTCACGTTAAATAATGAGAACACATTTATTAACACAATGTAAATTACAAAATATGTATTTATCATCACTGAGTAACATTGAAATGAAATAAACAAAAAAATTTAATGAAATTTGCTAAATTTTCTATTCTTTATTTAAAGAACTTTATTTAAAGAAATGCATTATGAAGAAAACTCTGGAATGTTAATTGGATTTGTTGTTTATACTTTTTATTAAGAAATAAATATCTAGGAATTGTGAGAAATGTACTGTCATTCTGATAATTTACAAACCAGTATTTTCATCAGACTCAATACATGGTGTAAAAAGTATCACGGAGTAATGTACTTGAAGAGCTTCTTTGTGCACGGGCGGTACAAAAACTAATTTGATGTTGGAAAATTAAAAGTTGTTAGACACGACGCACAAAAACGGAAGATAGTTTTAATCTTTTTGCTAAAAGACAAGAACGAAAAGTTTCCACGAAAGTTACAGTCGGACGAAATCAATTATATTAGTACGAAGCATATGTATTGATATATTGGTCTCTTCATTTTAAAGTGCTAATATAAGTCGTCGTGCGAAAAATGTAAAGATTAAATTAAACTGCAAGAGTAATAGGAATTAAAATTTGATTAAAAAGATTTATTTCCACTTTTATTTTTACAATAAAAATCATGGTGTAAATTTTACTATAAAATAAAGGAAAATGTGAACGTAGTAAACAAATAATGTAAACATTCGAATTTTTAACCTAAACATAAATAAATTTAAAGTGAATAATAAATTTTGCTACGTTTATAGTACTATTTTGTGATGTTTAGTTAAAAATAAACTCTTGTAATTATAAATTCTTATATATATATTATAACCGCCAAAAAAACTGAAAATAATTTTAAATTAATATTAACCAATAATATTAATTTTTCAGTTACAAATATTGAACTCGAAAAGAACCTCGAAGATAATTATAAACCTAACATTACAAGAATGTAAACTAATAGAATTAACGAAACACAGTACTTATTTGTTTTAATAACAAAACACAATTTAGATATTAACACACGATAAGAACCAAAAAGACTCTCGTGAATGATTTAGAGCTAATAACAAAACAATAAATAATATCTTAACACAAACATACCGAAAATCTCCCACATCTTTTAACATCTAGGGCCTCTATTTTTTAAACGCCCTTTGCCATTTTTATTTTCTCGTGTAGTCTTTAGTTTGTATTTATTTTATTTTCGAGTAATACAACTCAATAACGGAATATCCAAGTCAGTCTCTATCTCAAAATCTTAATTTGGAATCAATGATATTCTTTTAATCAACCTCACTCTTATAATTAATTTTTCATGAACAACTTTGTTCGAGCTTTACCCTCGAAAAACAATCAGATGCATGCAACTAATTTGGAATTTTTGGACTGTTCGGAATTTTGAATTTAAAAAAATATATTTTTTCGATAATTCGACACGCCAAATTTTCACGTTTATTTTCGTTCAAGTCGGTACTCATATCTCGCATTATGTTATCAAATATTATTTTTTGTTATACACAATTTCCTGTACTTGTTTTGGAATTTAAGTTTAATTCAGAATATTAGTTTTAATATTAAAATCAACAGTTTGCATTTAAATTAATATTTTAACCTAAGTAGAATGATAATTATAATAATAATATTTATTTAGCAACATCCTTTTAGATTCATGAAATAAGTTAGTTTAATACATTTATGTTCTAAACAAAAAAGCTAATACTAAACGAAGTAGTTTTGTTTATGGCTTATTATAATTTTTGACACGGTTTCGTAATTTAAAATTCATGTTTATCATAAATGCAACAACAAACTTAAAATTAGTTCAAAATTCAACTCCGAAATAATCTTTAAACCTAAAATTATAATAAACGACTAGTTTTTTTTTCTTTCACAATTCATCGTATAAAATAAAGTTCTCCCATTATGTTCACCTACTTTTCCGTAACATTAAAGTCGAATACTGAAAAAATTATACAACTTCTGCAATTTTCTTTCTTAATTTAGAAACTGATTAAGATTTACTACATTATAATTGCGTCATTCTGCAGGGAGTGATTATCGTATAATATCTTACAAGAACGTTGAAAGTAATTGACATTAATTGCTCTATTCAAACTTGAACAATTTAAAAGAGCAAGTAAAATAATCCCTGTCGATATTTCATAATCTCTTTAATACGTATACATTTTAATACATATGAGTATTTGCCGGTTATAGTTTTCTATTTTAATTTTCGATCATATTCGCGTCATGAAATACGTATAAATACATAAAATACTTGTGTCGCATTTTGTGCATTTTTATTACAAATAAATAGAAAAAAGTTAAAATGATCGATATCAACGTTAGTATATTCATCATTGTGTTACAAAAATACAAAAATTAAAATTTACCAGCCTTTTATTTGTATACTTAAACAAACTTTGTTCAAAAAACTTAAGAAACTAGTAATTACAAAACCTCGAGAGTTACTAACTCATCTAAAAACAGGATTCATGCTTTGGCATAAAAACTTCTGAAATATATAGGTCTACATAATTATACCCCTAATAAACATGTGTATTAACATAAAACATCAAAGAAGAGATTTGATTAATGCACGTGAATTTACTGTGATTAATAGCAAAATTTAATCACACGGCATAAATAGATTCTTTTGGCCTATTATTCATAAAATGGTACAAAAATGATAAGCAGTAATTTAATTATTAACTAAAATGTTTAATAAGCGCATATATTTATAGTTGATACATTATTTTATAATGTATAATTAATAAATTTCGAATTTATATTTTAATTAAATGTAAATTTACAATTCGCGATCGTGAACACTGTGCAATTATTAGTTTATGTATATTGTATTATATATGTTGCAAATATATATATATATATATATGCGTATATATCTTTGAATTAGAAATATATTTTATATTAACAATGTAAGATTACATTTTGTTTATTAATAAAAGACATATTTAAGCATACTATTATATTATATACACTGAGAAAAAAAAAGTTTAACAATTTACTACATAATATATAAAAACTGGACGATACGTGAAAATACAAGAAAAATTACTATATAATGTAGTAAAATTGGCAATGCACATAATAATATATTCAAGTTTATGTAGAAAATTTTAATATATAATGGAGTAATTTTTTTTGTGTTTTCACGTATCGTCCACTTTTGGTATAATATATAGTAAGTTGTTAAATATTTGTTTTCCCAGTGTATTTAAATTGTGATAGTATGAGTAGTAGTATTTGCTACAGTGAAAGTTATTTGCAAATAATTTACGTCATCATAAATAAAAATCAATAAAAAATGTATAGAAATTTAACTACGCTTTTTCAAAATTATTACTAGTACAGATTTACTAAAGAAGTATACGGATTATACTTATAAATAAAGGACACTTACTTTATTATATATATATATATATAAATTCCTTTAAAAATTCCTGGTTAGTTCAGTAATTTTTAACGAAACTTCTGTTTTGTCCTACAGTTACTGTGTATTTTATTATTTTTATTGAACCGAACCGTAATTTTTAGAGGAAATTTCTGAGTGTATATATTAATAATATAATGTTTCTATATTGTTCACATTTGTATAGTAGATTATCAATATCATTGGTATAACTATCATATAAAATTAAAATAATATTTTCAAATTAATTCTACGGCAATATTAAAATATTAATATTTTAATAATTTATAGATAATACACTGAGAAAAATTTGATAGTAACTATTATAATAAATTATTATAAAAGTGTTATATATATTATACAAGGAAATAAAATTGTAATGTCTCATTGTAAAATTATATATGAATTATGATAACAAATAAAATAAATATAAGAGGAAGTATGATATTTGTAGGTAATTTTATAATAATTCATTACAATATTTATAATCATAAAAAATTTTATTTAATTAATTCTATATACTAAGTGTAAAATAAATAGTAATATATATATTTTACGAAGTAATATGTTTTGCGACGAATCACAATCAAAGTAAAACAAATTTTAAATAACGTGACCATGATCGCAATGTGCATATAAAAAGTTATATCCATTAAAACAGTAAAGTATTAAAACAGTTAACACTCCAAGTTTCATATGTATAGCAATACGTTCCCGAGCACTCGTCCATACTAAGTTCTTATTCGTCTTCTTTAAGCGCGCTTAACATTAAAACCACTCAATCATAAAAATCAACTCCAATGCATTTTTTACTCTCGTGGATTAATGTAACCAAAAGCTTTCATGATCATTTAAAATTCCCTCCACCTGACGTTTATTTGTACTTATAAAACATACATTATTTTGTATTTATTATTATTATGTGTAATTAAAATAGTAAGATTATACAAAGATATTTACATCGTGTATATTTTGTATCCATTTTAATGGCACATTTCGATTCTTTTAATAAAATTTTTTAATATCAATATGACTTGTTCGTGGATGATATAAATAGTGCAAAAAAGTAATAATATAATTTTTGACGTATTTAATAAATATCACAGCTGTTTTACTGTTTATTTATTCTTTAAATTCGTATTTTTATTTTAAATTCACAAATTTTAATGTTTTTATAACAAAGGATATAGTTATAAATTACTATACCTTCTGACATAAAATAGTTTACAAAAATACTCCCACGGTTTAGGACAAAATTACGCGTGTAATTACACGCTTTTCGTTCAGTTTTGAATCGAAATCGAAACAATATCCTAGTAAAAATAAAAATATATTTTTCCATAATAAAATATATAATTATATAATTACAAAATATCAAAACATTATAAATATATTTTCGTTTTTAGTTCTTGTCAACCCCCACTTTCTCCCTAGTAATTTGATTATTATATTAACCAAATACTTTCAATATATTACAAATATATTATAAAATGCATTAAACTGTATTGATAGTTTATTTATAATATATTAATTATATATGAATTATAAAACATATATTAGAAATCAAACCGCAAACAGAGTTATCACGAAAGCGGCCCTAATGCCTTAAACAAGACGCACGAGTGTCTTAATATAATGCACATGTATCTCGTATAAGACAGTCTTAAATAAATCACTTTATATATTAAATAAGACACAGTTTTTTAGCAGGTCCATAAACAAAGAAATTTCGAGGGTTTAGCAAAAATTATATGTTTATATAAATACATTATTTTCTTTTGAATGAAATCATAATTTTTTTCAAACATTTTGTTTTTTCATATTACTTATATTAGAATAAAATGTTAATGGCAAACATATTCCGAATGAGTAGAAATTCACTTTGTGGCAAATTCCACACATTTACTGATGTAATTGAATTATATCAAATTCGTATGCACTTAGTAACTTAATTATTGTTAACAATGAGTGCATTCAATTAACTTAATAATAAAAGGTCACGATTTTAAATACATATTCCATTTCGCCAACAGTGCTGTAATTTAAACTCGATAACGTATAAAAATATCACTTTACTATTAAATATAATATAAATAATTAATAATTACGAATATTAATTACAGATTTTAAATAATTACATTACATGTTATTTGAAATAGCTGGTTTCAAAAAATATATAAACTTACACAGAATAGCATAATTGTGTAAGAAAAAGTATATTTAAATATTATAATTATAATTAAATTTAAAATTACAATAAAAATCAAACAAAATTAATTCTAAGCCACGCCATTCCTAGTATTGTAAAAAATAATGCATTAAATATTTACTGTAATATTTAGATGCATTTATGAATAACATATGATTACAAAACTATATTATAATTAATATTGCATAATATAATTTTTTATAATATATAGATTTCATGATGACACATTTTTATTTTAGTATTTCATTTAAATAAGACACGAGGCATAAAAATAACTAAGAATAAATAAAAATCATCGAGCAAAAACTTTCTATGTCGAAGACATTTTTTTGTATAAAAGAAACATAATATAAAGTTGAGGATATTAATTTAGAGTGAAAAGTTACTATGAATGAACCTTATATATATATGTATGCGTGGTGTCTATATGTGTGTATGTGTAATAACGAACAATTAAAGCAGTTTGAAAATCTGTTAAGGTGAAATACAACTTGTTAATTTACGAGTTTTAATTAAGGCGATATACAAAAGTTCTATGCTTCGAAGTTAATACCCTTTCAGAAATTTGCTAAAAGAAGAATTGTTTATTGAAAATGATTTTTCACCTTGTGTTGATGAAAAAATATGTTTTTATGTTTAACATTTTCTTATTTTTGATCTAAATAAAAATTCATACCTTTCCTATCAAACTCATTCGTTAATTAAAAATTTTTTATATACATATGTTTTTAATAAATCAACACAACACAATTTCAGTTTAAAAACTTTTTATTAACTTCTCTTCATTAACATTATTTAAATTTTAGACAGGTTATACTAATTTTTCATCGAATTAATTATTTTAAAGTAATCGAAACAGGTAACTATTATATTTAATTTATTTTAATAAAATTAGATTCATTAAACTTATTTACATTTTTATTCTATTCCGTATTATTGGATTGAAATTAAAATTACACGCAATAATACTAATCTCATTTTATTTAATTAATGTTAATGAATGAAGTTAAATTTGGTGTTTCACCACACCATCTATAGGATACGTTTTACAAAAATAAAGCGTACATGAGCATATAAAACAACTACATCCCTATGCATTAAACCGCTCATTATTTTCACCGCACATGCTCCGGAACACACATACATTGCTATAACCTAATAATTATAAACATTAAACATTAAAATTAACAGAATTGTATCATTCGCAAAATACACCTTCCAAATAATAAATGACTTGTTCTATATTATCCAACACAGCTAATTTGAACAAAGCGAGATAAAATAATTAATCGATATCATTTTACATTCAAAACGAATATTAAATAAAATGAAAAAAACGTATTTGCATTTTTATTTATTTTAATCCGTTTCTTCCATTCCTTTTTTTGTCTTTATTTGTTTCAAATTGAAATTTTGATTTTGCAAATGCAATTATATCGCATACAATGTAAAGCACAAAATGAAATGTAAAAACTTTGCCGCTACAGACATGTATAATACGGAATAATGTCCGTTAAATTTTAATTAAAAATTGTCTATTCCTATCCAAATGTTATTGATGTGGTTATTGAAATATATATATATAGTTCAAGATTGAGCAATATTTGGCTAGTCAATAATAACTATACATCTATATGAAATTATATATACGTTTTGAAAAATAATTTCAACATTATTTATGAACGGATATAACCGTCGTAACATGAAGATTTGTCGTTAAATGTCGCGAAGTTTAGCAGGCTATTATATTTGACAAATTATTTGCATAGATCTAAAACGATACAAAATTACTATCTCTTTCATTGTTCGGAGGTATTAAGCGTGTTCAAACTATAGTATATGATCAATAATATTCAAAATTGTTATAAGATTTAAATATTGCAATGGAAGCGTAATAAATTTGAGCAACGTTATCATTCGTGTTTATTATTTATTTCATTCATATTTTATTTTTTCAAAATAATGTATAATCTTTTGCTCAGATCTTTGTGCAATAAAATCTGATTAAAATGTATTAAAATCAATTAATAAATATTAAGGAAATTGTATTTGCCATGGTAAAAATATAGTTTCTCTTAAATCTAAACAATTTTTCTGTTTACAATAATAAACAGAACGATCTATAACAAATCTAGTATATAATACATACACATAGAAAAAAGATATATCGTAAATTGCTATACTTCTAGCATTCTGAGGATATCTCAATGAATGTTACGGAAATTACTATACCTTTTTTATAGCAAACTTTCTTAAATGATATAGTTAATTTTCTTACAAGATATAGTAAATTTTCTTATATGATATTGTACTGTGCAAAAATTGTGTAACAATTTATACTATATCTTATAGTAAAAAGTACTGTATGGTATTACAAAAATTACTTTACTAAAGTATAGTGTAGTATAGTAATTTTGCATTGTTTTTGTTTCGATATCCTTGGAACGCCAGCCATATAGTAAATGTTTAATATAACTTTTTTTACGTGTAGCCTGCGTTCCAGAATTTACTTTAAGTACTGAAATTACTGCGTTAGTAAAAGATGCAAATATATATTAAGGTAAGTTCGATAAAGATTCATAACTATTTGCAGTACTTAAAGTAAATACTGGAACGTGTCTATAGTAAGTTGTAAAATATATTATACAAAAGAATTTGTAAATTTGATTGCTTGATAAAATGACGCTAAAATCTACAGGCTGAGAAATGATTTCCTTATTTTCAATTAATCTTACTATATCAATTATACTATACGTTACGTTATAAGAAATATTATACATTTCCTCGTAAAATATAGTAGACATATTTAATTGCAAGAAATTTTTTGCCAAAAATTCCTTGAAATAATAAATTTCATAATTTTTTATTCTTCATGTAGAAATGGGAACTGGACATTGATATGATATCATTTAAATCTTAGTGATTCGTTGAACTTTGACCAAAAAATGAAAATTAAACCAGTGTGATAAGACGAGAAATTAATCCGATTCGTGGATGAAAAAACGATGAAACCACTCAACTGCAACGAGTGAATACGACGTTGCGTGCATTATGAAGCCTTTGAGAGCAACCATTGACATTCCTGGCGCAATCTAATTGCATCATTAAACAAAATATGTTTAAACAAAATTCAATTATACGCGTGAGCCACTAGTTTTTGTTTTGTTGCCGAAAATTCGTAGCGATATTTCGCTTCGATGAATAGCGCTCGTACATTTTTATTGAATTTCGCGATCATATTTACAAAAGTACAATCTATATTCATTTAACGGTGAAAGGATTAAAGGCTTGAAAGCCGTCAAATGGCATTAATCCCGCGACTAAATTGCACAGAAAAATGTCCAAGCGGCATCTACATAGAGCTAACTGAGTCAAAAATATGGTCGCGATCTTGTAATCAACGAGGGGTTAAATTGAAAGACCAATTAGAGAATGTGAACTTGATTTTGCACATAAACAAGACAAAGTTATCAAGTTTTTATTATCCTATTAAAAATTTGGTCACATAATTTCGGAAGCATTTTATGCGACCAAGATTTCCAAGTACATACAAGATTTGAATATTATATGAATATTGCGCGTCGTACTTGGACATAAAAACCAATAGGAGTGCAGAATTTTTATTCGGCCGTTATAAACTCATTAATAATAATATAGTAAAATATGTGTGTACATATATAACATTAAAAGGTGTTAATATTGGTATTAAATTATAAAATAAAAATATCGTCAAATGTTATCATTTTTACTTATCACTTAAAAGATCAATCGTAAATTAATTAACCTGCATATATGTTCCGTGAATATCTATAAGTAATAAATTATTTTTTTCTGTGAGGATCACGAACCGTTTAATTTCCTGTGCTACTAAACATTCTTATAAAAGATTTTTTAAACAAATACTACTAATATAAGTGGTTTCCACTATATGTGTGGGTATTATACGTGGACACTAAAGGGACCCCCTTAAATTCTTCAAATACACTATATATATGTATAATATGTAAGGTTAGTTCTGAAAGTTATTCTTAACTCACCAGTAAAGCTTTAAAATAAGTAAATAATTCTTATTCTATTACAATGGAAAGAAACAAAAAATATGTTCAATTACACAATATATATTGTACATGCTATATATACCATGTAATTTTACACACCATTTCGGATTTACAGCATAAGATAAAAATATAAAGAAAAATGTAATATATACTTTTTTAAAAATGTGTGTCAAAAATTACAAAAAATATAAGATTATTGTTTTTCATTGAATAATCAAGTACATAATAGATATTAAATTATTTATGCAAATGATGGTTACTTTGTATATACATGAATTTACCTTGGAAAGTTAAAATGCTTTTCTCGTTAATATCATCGTAAAATACTCGTTAATGTTCTTCTTTTAATATCATTTTTATTTTACAAACTATGGGTTCCATTGAAATTGAAAACCTTATTTTTGAATAGAAGTATATGAATGAAGACATAAAATATTCTATATATATAAAAATAATTTCCCCGTATGAGTAAACATAAAAATGGCAAATAAATCTTTGGCGTAACATAAAAAATATATTTTACTTTAATATTATATAAGTATATGGCTGGGTGTTTAGTTTCAACTCAAAATTGAAATCCAGCCAATTATTGGCTGCCTATAAAAAGCAGAGCTATTAATTTTAGCACTGAGCTGGAAACGACAATCATCAGAAAATCGAGATTTATGTTTAAAATAAAAAACAACTAGCTATTTAAAAAAATCGCATAATTTCATAATCCCTTTTAACGTATTTTCCTCATAACGTATTCATGCAAATTTTTAATTGTATTTTAAATAAAATGTCATACAGTATGTCACATCGAATTATTTGAATAGGAATGTAAATTAATAAAATTTAAATAATTTAATACATATTAAGGTATTAATCGTTTATTTAGCAG
>JABFQC010006310.1:0-10874 GCA_022817085.1 Psilanteris sp. ZL-2020 | reverse complement strand
ATTATGTGCATTGCCAATTTTACTACATTATATAGTAAGTTTTCTTGTATTTTCACCTATCGTCCAGTTTTCATATATTATATAGTAAATTATTAAACATTTTTTTTCTCAATGATTAATTTAAATTATTAGGAATTATAATATTTAACTACAAACTGAATCCATTGTTTATAGATTGAAGAAGAAAAGAATGCAATGTTTATATAGTAAATAAATAATAATATTATTTATGTATTAAGTTAAAAGTGATTTAAGCAAATAAACAAAATTCATTGAATTAGGTTTGGAAAATTAAGTTAATTCGTGAATTAAAGCAAGAAAAAATTGTAGCAAAATCATTTATTTATCATTGTCGGAATTAAATGATTCTTAATTTGTATAAAATACAAAAGTAAGCCAAATTCATCAATAAAATTACATACATCTGCATTCCTGAACGGATGTTGAATCTATTATCAGTCATCATGTGGGAATAATAGCAAATTGCAACGCATTTCTGACATTTATCATTACTTTAAAAACATCTGATTAACAAACTGCCAATTAAACATTCGGTGATATTGAATTAGTAATAATTATTTATACGTTGTACATTGACCTCATTCCGGAATATTCTTTCCGCTGAAGAATTACTCTTATTATATAATTTTAGTTTGGAAAATTGGTATATCAATCGAATTAAAATGTTTCAAAGTTACGACACGATTAAAGGATGGACAATAGATCTTATAATTCGATTAAGTGGCTTTTGTCGAGGAAAGTTTAATATCGCGCAATTATGTAATTTTTTTGAATAAACACGCGTGTGAGTGGAAAAACACAAAAGATTACGGCGTCGGTAAAAGTAGAAAATATGAAAAACAATATGAAAAGAAATATTTTCAAAACCGAATTCTTGGTTTGCGTAACGTGTATCGTATAATACAAATTATGAATTACAACTCGGGCGAATACGATTACCTATATCATATATAATATTAAAATCGTATTGTTATATATATATATATATGAACTGAATTCATTGATTCGACGTCCAAATTGTAATCGATCGAAACGAAATTTATACGTATTTTTACGAGTAGATACTTCAGTCACATAACCCATTTTGGGCCGTTGAACTCATTTTTCGTCGAACGAATTATTATATCACTTATTTAATTGATAATATCGTTGCCGGAAACACTTGTGAATTGATCGATAAAAATGTTTGTTTATTAGAGCCTGCCAGGAACAACGTTTTAAAAGTGTTACGCCGTTCTCATGACACGGAAATAAATGTAACAGAAAAATTGTAAAGCGGATAATGCACGAACGCGAAGTATTTTTCACGTCAATGAAGCCTCGGCAATGAATCGGACTATTTAAAACGCTGCACTAACATTACACGTCTTATAAACAATACGTTTTTCTTCTACATTAATTTTATTCGACGTCGGGAATGCAAAGGCCTCTATCGTCTCAAACCAATACGATACAGCGATATTGTTTTATTATCATTGGCGTTATTTTTTATAAATTTAGTGGAATAATATTTTCGAATTTGTTCCCCTTAAAGCGTATATTTATTTTTGCAATTATATCATTTAACGTCAATTAAGTACTTAATTTAAATGAAACTGTCACTTTTTATTTCCGATAGGACGTTCAATGGCGTGCATTGGTCGCCATAGATTTTGTCGCGGTGACTTTCTGGCGCACGAAAACATTAATCCGTGATATTAGCGATTGCTACACATGAAACACAGCACGCGTGTGAGATCAACGCACTTCAAATCCCGTAGTTGCAACCTACTTCTGTGCTCTTCACAACAGCTTCGCATAGGAAATACGCGTATCTATTTAGCCCAGTTCTTGTCCTGGCTGACTAAACAAATCAAATTAACGTGCTCATCATTGTGAACAGCCGATTCTTCGATCCATTTTTATTTGCTACCATAAATTGGATTTCGTTATTTTCGAATTTGAACCTTTTATTTATTATTTATATTTCAATATATATTTATTATTTATTATTGTATTATCTTATTATTATTAATTGTTGTAATATTAAGATTCATGTTTTATATATATATATGTATATTATTATTTGCATATATACATTTTTTTTTAGTAAAATCAATGCTGTTAATTTCTTTCTACCGCAGAAAGTTGTAATCAATTAATCATCGAATGATTTGATTGATGAATTCGTTATTGCTAATGGAAATCGTTCGTCAGACATTGTTGGAATAATTTTTGATTTATGTTTTGTTTTTTTTTTTTAGAAAAAAAGAACCTTGTTTACAGTGGTACCTTTAACTTTAATTAGACTCATCGAGCGGAAATTCCGAAACTTTTACCGTGTTAATTCACGATCGAGTATCTGGGAGAAAACTGAGCTCGTGCAGTTGAAAATTCTCTCGTGTATGCAACATGCTACCAGCGTTTAATTGTACATAGCTTGCAGGCACAAGACAACTGTTCTTCTAATAGAAATCTTCGCGAACGTCATAAAACCGCGGCGAGTGTGCCAGCGCTAAGAAAACGATTCGAAAATTAACGAATAACATTTTCTTTAAATAACCAAATCAAATTATTTACAAAAGATTCAACAGCAATTAATTTTGTTCACGTATATACACAATTTAATCTGTATGTTTTTTGCAAATTTACTATTGTAAAAGTTGACACGATTATCGTTGACAGTAAAAAAAGAAATTATAATTCATAAATAATCGCCGGATAACTATTTAAAAACAAAAACAGATTTATGTACCAGAAGTTTCTGTTATTTGTGTATTATTTTTTTTATTCAATAAACTCATCATGTATAATAATTACGATCATTCGTACAATAATTATTAGTTAAATTTTTACGTTAAGCCGAATGATTAGCACAATTGTTCAGTGTTATTCTAGAAACAGCGAATCAATTAAACGAGTGTCAATCACCTTATTGGAATATCTACTGTGAAATTTTTTGCGCGCAGGATGCTTTTTGGAACGTCCTTTACGCTTCACTAGCAGACGAATCCATGCGCAGTAGGCGCATTTCCGCTTTTCGTTCGTCCGCGTGGACCTCAGAATGCTGTTATGGAAAACGCCAGCGAACGGCGATAAACCCAATTCGGACCATTCGAAACGCGCACGAAGATGTTTTCAAACGACGCGTCGTCGGTTTCAATTCATCACTGTCGCCGATGCGTCAAACACGAGAAGGATTGCTTTCGTTCCGGTGTCTATGTAATTTTGGCGAACCCGCGAACTGGACAATTATTTGCCGATTGGTACCAGTCGTGTAATCCTGACAAACGACAATACACTCCACTGTTCTGACGGCAATATTCCGAATTGACACTAGTTTTCGCGGACAACGAACTCTCTTCGCGACCGCTAAAGAGCTGGGCATAAGCGTTAGACCGGGACTTCGCGGAGAGTTTAGTCCACCTGCTCGCTCGATCCGTCCGACTGCCGGCAGGTAGGGAAGTTGGCGCGATGTTCTGGCCGATTCTCTCCCACCGTTGTTTTGTGACCACCACAATACAGACATAACCGCAGCGAACACTTTTACGCTAGAATGGTTCATTCTTCAAATTACAATGCCTTTTATTATTAGAAAACTTTGGAACAAATTAAAGTATGAATAGATATATATATATATATATATATATATATATATATATATATATATATATATATATATATATATATATATATATATATATAATATTATCCTTTGTCAAGTATATAATAATATATTTTTATATATATATTCATTTTTGTTTAACCTGTACTTATTTGTATGATTCGATTTAGATACAAATTATCAACTGCGATTGAACTGTATGAAAGAGAAAAGGAAATGAAGTAATAATAGTGAATTTTAAAAAAAGTATAAATTTGATAAATCTTAAACATATTTTTATAACATGAGAAATGGATTATTTTTATAGTAAAATTAATACAAGTATATTGGAGTATTTAATGATAATTGTTATTTGTCGCAGTTAAGAATTCAAAGATTAACGAAAGTAATAACAAATTTCATTTTAATTCGAAAATTCATTTTAATCAGTGCCAAGAAATTAATTACGATTATAACAATACTACGTTGAATTAGTCTTCCGCTAATTGGTTTCCATTCCACTCAATGATAATAAGATATCCAAATCTGAAATGCAATAACTTTTCAAATTTTTATCAAGCTATAGCTGCTTGGCTAATATAAAAATCAAAGTAAAAGTACTACGAAACTATTGCGCAAACCGGTTAAGTATGATTACACGCAAAGCGTTAAAGTTTGATATTAAAAAGTCAAATCAACTGGTTGACATATCAACAAAAATGATTTTTTGTTACATTTAAACTATATAAATGAGTTTATCCAAAATATATTATGTAATTACCAACTTTATGTTAAACTGACACAATTAGATTCTGTGTCAATCACTGTAAATTAACATTTATAATTCGATTAAGCCTTTCACTTAAAATGCAATTTTTAATTTCGCTCGGTTTATTGCTGTCATTTAAATAAAATCGTAAACAGTAACGCGCTGACTTTATAAATCAGAAAACGGTTTTTGTCCATTATTTCCTCTAATTTTTGTAGATGTTAGATTGCCGTTGACCCGATGCATTGGGGAATGACTGATTCTACAATTGGTATGGTATAAATTAAAAATGCAACCTCTAGCACGACCTTCACCTAGAGAGAGGAAACTCCAAATTGCGGGTTTCCCTTCGATTTCTTTCGTTCCGTTCGAAAAAAGGAAAAGAAACTGACACGAGAAAGTTATTTGAACGTAACACAAAGTATGGATAGTACCGAAGCCTCATTAAATATTCTATCGCTATACGAGTTTAGTATAATTTAGGGGACATTTTTATCTTTCTCTCTTCATTTTTATCCGCTAATGAATCTAACTGTAAAACTTATTTATATTTTCTGCTTAGCATTCTTCCATCCTTTTTAAATGCTTCCTTTAAAATCCATTTTTATTATTTTACGTGTCATCAAATTTAATTGATTCATTCGCATTTCATTTATATATGCATATATATATAACTCTGACTAATAATCTATAACCGATTATTTTATTTATGATTTTTAACAGACATTTTCAATTGTATAGTGCGGAGTGTATTAATATTATTCATATATATAAATGAAATGGTAAATATTGAATTGTTAAAATATTTTTTTCTTAAATCTGTAAATAGTTTTTTATGTGGTCTGTATTATGTATCATAATAATTATGTTTTTAATAATATATTTAGTATCTGATATATATTTAGAGTTATACATAGTTTTCAATACAGCCATCTTCTTGTTTTTATTTGATAAACGCTATACGCACGCAGTTATTCATAGAAATAGGAACGAACGAATGAAATGTCAAAGTATATTTCTTTTCTTACAAATTTTGACAATAAATTTTATATCCCATCATCTGATAAGCAATAATTAAGAATGCAAGATGTCATTGCATGTACCTATAATGGTCAGAAAAATGAACGATGTAGAAAGTTTCAATCTTTGATTAACCGACAACTAACTGGAACAAATCATTTTTCGATTAGACAAATCGAAATGGAAATACTCGATGGAATTAATTTCTGATGAAACGACCATATTTATTGCAAAAATTTTTTTCGTTTCAGATACTGGTACGAATCTGTTAAAAAATAATATATATATCTCGGTTATGTAGATAGGATTACCAGTTTCAGCTCAGCAGGTTAACTTAATTTAGATTGTTGATGTTAACGTTGTTACGTTAAAAATATATATGTTTCAGAAATCAGGAAAGTTGTTATTAAAATGTATGCGAAAAACGTCTAATTAGAGATTTTCATCGTGTAATCAATAATATTGTAAAATGAAAATGGGAGTTACGACTGAAAAAGTTTATAATAATATCGATTATATATTTATATTCTTACGAATAATTTTTTTTCGTTTCACTTATTGTTATAATAAAATGACGTCACATAAAATACAATTAAATGTCTATAATTTTTCTTTCAATATTTACCACGGAAAATATTAATAATTGAATCGTTATGTTTCTTTTTGTTTTGATTCTATTAATATAAATTAAGTTTTTCAAGAAATTATGCATTTAAACATCATACCTCTGCACTTCCATTTTTCCATTGATAAATTATGACAAAACTTGTAATCATGAATTATTAAATAATACGACTTGCAATAATCAAAAGATTCGCAATGATACTCGCGTTTACTTTTTTATTGTTTCAATTCTAAAGCGTTTATTTGAATAAGCGTTGTTATTGAGGACACTGGTGTTTGTTAATACATAATACTTTGTATGAAATCATTTCTGATGAGAACGGTGTGATACTGTATATTGATAAATTACTTGGAAGCAATGACAGACAAAATTTGTCACAATAAGCAAACGTCTGTAATTTACTTTCGAATAAGCAACGCATGATGAACTATTGAAGAATAACGGACAAAGTTTACTTCTTTAAAACGGGTATTAGCGATGCATCGATTCGGAAGAGTTGCCCATGAAAAACCGACCGGTGCAGTGACCGATATGTTCGTTCGATTAGTTATATTCGAACTGGCGATACGATTTTAAGGAAATGTATACAAATGTTTATCACATATGCGTGTTTCGTAAGTTTTTGTTATGCAATGTGTTTTCGTATATTGGAATTAATTTTTATACAACATTGATGTTAATAAAAAATTGTAGTATAATATACAAATCTATATTTCTATGTATTCTATACATATATATAATGCATAGAAATAGAAATAATAATTGATTTACTTTACGCGTTAAATTGGCACGAATATGCTTCAGCAAATTTTGTTGTATTAAAGAAATTGAAATGAAATGTTTATTTATAAACTAGTTGAATGCAAATTTGACGCGAAATAATGAAGCGTTATTAATGTGAAATTTTGTATAGCATTTAAAATCAGCCATATTAATTGCACGATTATGAAACATGTTTGCAGTTTTTGCGTGATGTTAATTATGATAATTCACCCAATTTTTAAAGCAATTTCTTGATTACTAGAACATCCTTGTTACAGACATTTAACTGCACTCATTAAGTTTATAAGATAATTAATGATTCGCGGTATCTCAGTTTGAAGATTTATGTTAGTACCACACACATTGTCAAAATTGTATAAACAATTTCTAACTGTAATGCATCAAAGCAAATTGTACGTAATTTTAGCAATTCAAATCATTGGGAGTAAACACATGATTATAACTGTAGTACGTTTGATTAATTATACATGTTACGAACTATTTGATTTACATAGCGATCGTGAAAGATGTATATTACCAAAAAATTTCACGCTTTAAATAAATAATAGGCGTATTCCTTTGATTTGTAAGTCATTATTCTATCTAATATACACCGAGAGAATTAATTTCAACAATTTTTATCAGACTATATAGATAAATGAACGTTTGAAAATATCCATACTTTTTATCAACTGCATGGTAATTTTTGTCAAATTTATTTAATAATAGTTTATCATATTTGTTTACATTTTTGCACCATATTCCACATTTACGATTATATCTATAGTCAGATCAAAATTGCAGGATTATTTCTTTCGCTGTATGAATCCGAGTAAAAAAAGTCGAATGAATTATAGACAAATCAATTAGCATTCCATTGAAACCAAAACATCTCGTTTACGATGAAACTTGTCTTTTTGCTTGCAATAAGAACAATTTTTTAATTCGAAAATCCTGTCCTTGGGATCTATTATCGGTCGATTAATTTATCTGAAATGGTTTCTTTTCGCGCACCCTGACGTCATGAAACTTTAGGGGCTCGTTCAACGACGACCTGTCAAGGATGTTGAAACTGGAATATCAACAGTTCAGATAAAGGTCCACCTTCAAGACCTGCCTTCTGCTTGCATTCGTTTCATTGGCCGACGATTGTTGTAAACACGTTACGCAACGTTCGAATGACCTCTCGAGCTATCACTTATAAGAAGAATCGCGGATGCGAAATTATTAGAATCGTGATCGGAGCTACCCTTATAACATGGAAGAGGATTTGGAGGTGGTTATTTTGATTAAATTTTAATTTTGGTATTTCGTTGAACAGAATTCGTTTACTTATTTGTATGTATATATATATGAATTTCATAAATTGTTAGTCATTGGTGAATAAGTATTAACCAATAAATAATTGCGGTTAAGTGACGCGAAAGAAAATTAACGTATCAATATTAGCATACAAATTTCAAAACAAGTAACTTTTGTTCGATTTAAGTTATAGTCAATAATTGTTGATATCTTTTAATGTTTACTAATTTTTGATAACGCATAATTGTTTTTCATTGATAAAAATTTTAAAGTTTAATGTAAATATAAACAATTAAATAGATATATATTATATTATTATTTCATTAGATATTTATTTTTAAATGACATCATTCATTTCATATAATATTTTATACGATCGTTCATAACGTTGAGGAATATTTATGTATAATTTAACGTTTTATATTAAAAAGTTGTTCGCCGAACAACTCCGATATGTCACAAAAACTGGCTCTTTCTGTTCAATATTATATACAATCCGATGTGTAGAAATGATGCAAATTCACACAGATAAATTCCAAAATGAGTCTTTAGTTAATTTGGTGTTTTTCCATTAACAAAGTATCTGTCTGGCTTTGGAAGCGAGTTCAGCAGTGAAGACAAACGTTGTCCTGGCGCGCTTCCGCTGGGGCAGAATAACCCACAAAAATGTCCTTATGGTTTGTACGCTGAACAATTATCTGGGACTGCGTTCACCGGTTAGTTAATTTCTTTATTATGATTAAAGAGATAAGATATTAGTATTTGTTGAGTTTTTTAATATTAATACAAATAATTAAATTAGTAAAATATACTGTTATATTATGTAATATTTTTTTAATTTTTAAAACTTATATTATACAATTTAATTGTGGTGATAATTAAACAAAAACAATTAAATATACAAACTTGTACGTTATTATGCTTACTTCAAAAGATTTATTAAATGATAATTGCGTTTATTTTTTATTTTGATTTAGTTCCTAGACATGAGAATAGAAGATCTTGGATGTACCGAATAAGACCGTCTGTATCTCACGAAATGTTCGAAATTCTGAATGACGTTAGCATACACATGAATCATAATTGGAATCGGATTTCACCTAATCCTAATCAAGTGAGTTGCATATTAATAATTATGTTTAATTATTCTTCATAATACTTTAAAATAATATACAATTAAGTTATATCTATTGTAAGTAAAATGTAAGTATAATTCAGTTTTTTCATGCTTTTATACCCTTTATTTTTTTTAGTTTGTATTCTCAAGAATAATTATACAGCATATATGAATTATAATTTGTTCTTGTAAATATTTCGGTAAATTTTTACCAGCAGTACTTATTATTTATTCAGTTCTATCATGATTGTGTTTGGCCGTTTAATTAAACAGTTCTCCAAAAGTAATTATTAGATTTATTTCAAATTATATATGTGTAATTATAAATAGTTATTTAATTTTTTCATCTACGTATAAAAATCGTTGTTTGCTAATGTTTCTTAATAAATTAGATTATTTTCTTATATAAAAATTAAAACCGGGCTCAAATGTAGTACTAGTCGAATAATCACAAACTCGCGGCATATCTTGTTTGGGATTTATAGATATATATGTAGACTTTACATTGGATAAGGTACTTGTAGGCAAACCAGTTTGAATTAAACAAATTAGAAAAAGAATCTACTGATTCGAACTTATGCTGTAAATGCGAGAATTCATAATCATAATTCTTAAATTTTAAGACGAATTCAAATTATATGCGTATGATGTTCACTGAAATAATATATAGTACTTTTTAAATTTGAATCAGTAAATATTCACTGAAAAAATGAAATTGTACAATTTACATTGTAACAGTTCGAGTTTTCCGATTGGTTAAAACAATTGAATTCTGGTAATCTCATTCGCCCGCATAATTACTATTCGAATTCGTAAGGGTTTTACAATATGATATTGTACCACGAACGATGTGTATAGTTCTTCTTACAATTTCGTTTTCTCAGTGTAGTTGTAAGTATACCACTGGTATACTTATGACTGTTTAAACAGTGAAGTTACTTATAACTTCAGTGAGGTTTTACTGATTAAAATTTAAAGTATGTAACAAAAATATTTTAATTGAATTCAATATAATTATTCAATCATGATTGAATTTATGCATGAATATTGTCTTTCAATGAAATGAATTTTTGTATATACATTTTTAATTTAAATTCTATAAATAAGATATATTTATTTAGTATATATTTATATAATATATATATTAGTGTATAAGTATATCAAATTCAAACATTATTTTTTGTATTGAATTGATACCTTTCGTTTCTTCAAAAACAATTTAAAAAAACCTCTAACAATCACAAATTATAGAGAATTATGGATATTTTAAATATAATATTTGTATATCAACTCGATGTAAGACTGGATAATAATTTATGCCATACATACACACGCAGAAAAAAAAATTATAACAGATTACTATAATTCTGAAATTCCAAGGATATCTTAACAAATGTTCATAAAATGACTATATTATTAAAAAATTTTTCTTTACTTTTCTCATAAGATAAAGTATTATTTAATATAAGAAGCGTTAAAAATTAGAATACATTTTTTACGCTATACGATATCGTATAGAAATAATTTATATAAACGTACAGAAATTTGGTTCACCTGTATTGAGATATCTTTGAAATGTTTAAAGTATAGTAATAAACCTTATAAAATTTTTCTGACTGTAGTTAAGTGATGTTTTAATTAATTTTAGTTTTATTTGTGTCATAATGGTTAACCC
>JABFQC010006309.1:0-10874 GCA_022817085.1 Psilanteris sp. ZL-2020 | reverse complement strand
TGTGTCAAAAGTGAATCGAGTGAGTGTGGTAATTTTTTCGAGCTTTTTTGTAGTGTTAGATGGGAGTCGAGGTGTATTAGTGTAATAACATGTGCGCAGAGTATACTCGATGGTTAGGGGGATAGGAGTTGTGTTTGTTGCTAGCAGAAGAGGGGATACAAGATTTATAAGCGCGTCGTGAGGGCGGGGAGGTGTATAAGAGAGAGATATAATAAGATAGACGAGAGAAAAAAAGACGGGATATATATATATATATATATATATATATACAATTCATCCAAATTAGACAAAGAATACGAGTTATTTTTGTACCGATAATTAGCTGTGAACTATTTTGAATTATCGGTTTCAGTTGAGAAACAATTTAATTAAACAGGTTATGCACAGATATGAATATGTTCTATACTATATATTACGGTCAATATTTGTCTAACGTAAGCATTAATTTTGATTTCTAACTATGAGTTTTAATAAATAAAGGATATATAATTATAATTGAAGTGTGAGCAACATATACCTAATGCAAAGTTTATAAAAACTTTTAAAACAAGCTTTTAAAAATATTATTCTGTTAAAGTTTTACCAAACTTTGTCCAACATTGGTTTCAATAAAAAGGTTAATAAAAGACGATTATTATAATAATAATTTATAATTTGAAATGGTAATTGAAAAATTAGTTAAAAAAAGTTAAATTAATATTGCAATAATAACCTTTGCAGCTATTAAACTATCATTAGAAAACATTACAATTTCGTTCAATTTAAATTTCGAATTTTACTGCAATCTTAAATGTTTTATTAAAATAAAAGTGATTCATAATCTGATAACATTTTATTAAAAACAATTTCGCGAAACAAACATGTGTCGAAATTGAACTTATTATTTTATTTTAATGTTATTTAAAATCCATATTTATCAACCTTCATCTATTTTTAAACGATATAAATAAAACATTCCAATTCATTATTATGAAAACTGACAATTAATATAATTCGAGTCATTTTATTTCAACTAAATAATTATACTCGGTTGAATCTAATTCAGTAATAATAACGCTTTTAAAAATACCGAATTACACATATTTGTATAATTCCAAGACCAAAATTGAAACAAACCCTTTTTGCGCGTCATTAATCAACAAATAAAATATGAATCAGCAAGTTAGACTTTTGAAGACTTTTCCTTATTTCAACGCTAACCAGTTTGCCGGAAATTTAAATTTCACCTGACGTGGCTAAGTGAAACCTATATGTAATTATTCGCTAACGCAATAACTCGTCATATGTCTGATTAATCTGCAAATGTAATGTGTCATATAAATTAATTGAGTTCCTGTGACATCAATAAAACAACGGCGTATACAAATTAATGTTTCTAAATAAATATTCAACGTTAAATATTTACTTTCAATTAAGGCAACGGCACCTCGCAATGGTGACGCAAAAAAAACTCATTTCCAAAATTCAAAGCACAATCGATTTTCGAACTATAGCGAGCAAAGGTTTCTGCTACACTTATATCGGAATTAAACGAATAAGATGTGATTAAAAACGTGACTAAACACCGACACAAAGATCAATTTTCCTGTCAAATCCAATTTTCATTGGAATGAATCAGCAAAAACATACAATAAAATCGAAATTCTGATCTTGTATATTCATTTCATTGCATACAAGAGAATTTTTCATTTGTCGTTATTATTATAGGTCTAAACGATTCAATTGTGTCAAAACAAATTATTGCGTTTTTCATTTTTAAAGTATACACAAAATTTGATTTTAAGTTTTCTTTTTCAACAATGTACTAAAACTTGATTTAGTGGCATTTTGATAAATTAATTTTGCAATACATGTTGAATATCGGCAATCGCGGAATATTCGAATTTCAGCTTTCCGCACGAAACAATATAGGTCACGTGCTTTTTTCAAGCAGCGGAAACCATAGTATCTGCTTCTTTTGACTCCGTCCTTTGTTCGTGACAAAGTGTGCATCCCTTTTTCCCAACAGGTCGGCAAATTTGACTATATATACATGATATATATATATACACGCCATGATGAAGACTCGTCATGAGAAACTACACCAAAAGTGACAAGTGCAAATCGTTTTTCACCTCAAAACTAAACACCAAAACATTGCCGAATGTTGCATTCGATCAATTCTGTTTCCATCGTCACCCTAACACTTTGTGATTTTATTTGCGCAGTCTAATATCCCAAAGATGAAATTCGACACTCAGAAACAAAATTTCATTTTCATTTTAAACCAACACACTCTGCGCTGAATGCAATGCTATGGTTGATTATTTTTTTATATACAAATAATACAATATCTAAAGATATTTTGAAATTTAGTTTATACATTTTTAAGATCCATTGAGCAGTGCAAAATAATTTATAATTTAATTAAATTATAATATATATTAACATACATTATTTAACTAAATTTTTTTGTTTCGGTATAATGATATTTGAATTTATTTTTATCTATCCATTTTCGATAATTGATATTATAGGAAAAATTTGAAAAACTGTATTGATATGAAAATATAAAAAGACGATTATTGAACCGGATTCGCAATTGAGTACTGAGCGCACATTGTTGACGCAAAATCAAAAGAATAGTGACTCGTTAATGTTCGCCTACGATTTCCGTCGGTTATTCAATCGTTAATTCTCTTTAAATCTCTTAGCTTTGAAGCCTAGTGCTGGACGCACTTTTGCCAGAGTCTTTCTTTGTCGTCAAAGTAGTTGAAGAAAATCTTCATGGCGACGTAATAAACATCGGCGTTTGACGCTCCCATAAGGGAGATGACGTCACACTGACCTGAATTTTACACCAAACTGATTTACTAGATCAATCATTATTCGTGAAATTTCAAATTTCCCTCACGCTAGCGCACGCTATGTATTAAATCGTTCATAATATGTATTAATAGGTTTCTTCGTTGTTTTTTATACCCGATTATATAGATTAGTATTAAAAATTAGCAAATTACAAGAAAATTATAAAAAAAGTTTCTAATTTTATTCCAAACAAAAATTGCATAATGAATTAAGAAATCAAAAGAATTAATAATAAATGACATTTGCTTCATTTTTGTAAAATATAATTCAAATTGAATGTTACATTTGTCATATCACAAAATTGCAGACATTTTGAACCTTTACACGAGTCAATTAAAACGTTCATTCATCTGACTCGTCTAACACAATTGAAAAGAAAAAAAAAAGAAGACAAATCGAAACGGAGGTGTGACTTGGATCAATGTCCTTTCTAATAAAGATTAAATACGTTTGTAAATACCCTTTTATGCGAGCAAAGAGCCAGGCCCTGCACGCGCATTAACTCATCAAGAAATAAATTGCTTAGTTAAGCGACTGAGTTGTTGATAATACACGACCGATAAATGCTGCGTGCGCAATCATCAACGAAATGACACTCAAATCCAACGAAGTCTCGGGTAAAGCGTACATTCCAAATCGAATTGTTTATTTACGAGCGGGATTTTTCCCCATACGATAAACGAACTAATCCGTGCCCGCGACGCGTCGAGGCAATTTTCCTCGGATTGTGACGATACAATGGGATACATATGATAATTATTCTCTAAATTTTAACTAAAAAACCGACCCAATTGATGTCAAAAACAAAGTGCATGTGTATCATATCGTAGCCGTATTACGGCCGGCATCGGGCGCTTAATATCCTCATCTCGAAGGATTAGTAGACTATTAGTTTGTCAGACAATAGAACTGTCTTGTTATAAATACTGAGTCAGACTTTCGAGAACGCGGCGCAGAATTTTTGTGCAAAAAACGATATGTATTACGTCTCAAACTTTTACGGTAATAAAGCAGCGATGCAAACTGATAAAGCGCTAATACGCGAGTTTGCAAGGGAATCTGTTTTTTTATACAACATTTTGTTTCCATAATTTTGTTTAAGTTGTGTTAGGTGAGCGTGGAAAAGGCAGGCGAAAATGCAACCATGCGCTTCAATTTTGAGTTAAAGGTTTAAAGTGTTTATGTTGTTAATTAAACGTGCATTCTGTCTCGGTTTAAAAATAAACTTCTGCTATGTGAGTGAAGGACGAACGCCAGGAGTAATATATTTTGCTATAAATAATTCGATGCTTGCGCACGAGAGTAAGGTAAAATATGTGAGTAAGAAGCCTCGTGAATTATATTATTATTCACAAAGAAACGGCTATTATTTGTCGGAATAATGTTTCGTTCGAAAAAGGAAATTGTTTGCCGACGATAATAGGCCAACATTCATAATCGTAGACTGTTCGTGGCTGATTAAGTACTTTCCCGTTTGGAAAACAGTGAAGCGCCCTAAAATTATTCTATAATAAAGACCACCGGACCATTATGCTTAATTGACGGACTTATCGGAAGAATATTTCGTGAAGCCAATTAACGTTTATAAATTGTCGATTAAATCCATTTCTGCGCTTCTTTTTCAGAATGAGTATTTCGATTTGTCTCGTGATGAAAACTCACTTCATTTAGAATAAATTGCACTTCTAATTAGCATCACTAATGATTTAAAAAAAGAAACGCATTTTCAAAGCGAGATTAAAGAAATGCACACAAATTAATACTAACCGTAATCCTTTAATGTTAAAAACAAGAAAAACCGAGTTTTTGGTCGACGGATATACGAAAGCTGAATTTAACGATTCCATTTTCGGTGTTCAAAATTTGCGCCCGAAAGAACGCGACGGTCCGGACCTGGTGATTTCGAATTGTAAAGCGCGGCGAGATATCAGCGCCGCCAGGCGGTACGACACGCGTTTATTCCCATTGATTTTTCGCCGTGCACAGGCATCGTGTCTCGTTGTCCAAATAAGGAAATCGCGCGCAACATCGCGATGATGTTGATTTTGTGAAGCGTGACACGGACCCGACGTGGTTTCGCGGCGCGTCACACGCGCGGTCCGCGACGCGGCTCCAATCATCGGCTAGTTTTGTGTCAAAAAGCATCGACCATGAGTCGCCGTCGAAGATACGTTGCCGCCGCGTGGACCACCGGCGTCCTTTAACGGACTGCGCTCCACGGCGATGCAGTTCGCTCAATTTGTTTGGCCCTAATCTCGACGCTGCGAAGCTTAAAGGTGACCTTAAACCGAGCTTTTTCAATCCGCGATCCGAACAATTTGATTTCGGCACGACGTCCTCTCGTCGAATTTCGCGTTGTCATTTTCCGCGAACCGTGGTCAGTTCAGGCTGGCGATTTTTGTTTAGTTTTTGCGGCGTTAGCCCTCCCACAGATCAAAGTGCAATAGTGTGGAAAAGACGTGCTTTCTGATTGTTGGCGTAAAATGACCTTGGCGTGCGATTTCGTGTGAATTTCAGCAAACGGCGGTTCGCTTTGAACACATTTTTGTATAACTAATTCGACGGGTTTTCGCTAGACTGCGTTGGGACGGAGAATTTTTGTATCGATTAAAATAGCGAGTAATAAATTACGGGCGATCAAACGTGTAGTGATGTAATTCATTTTCACACAAATCGCAAGAACGTCGAATCAACAATATGCGGTATCTGTATATCGCGTCTTCAGGATTCTGGTATTTACAGTGGTTATATAATCGCACGAATTTAATTGCCCGAAGCAACTCCTGATGGCACCGTGACAAATTGCCCTGTCATAATATGTTTACATTTCCGAAGCACACATGCTTCGTTTCGAAAAATTTGCATTCCCTTTCAATTAATCGGTTATTGAGCAATTTCGATTTTTAATATTCTAATTAAACGCTTTTTTCGATTCAAATATTCTTATCGTCTGCCTCGTCGAACATTTTTTCATTAATTATACACAGTGAACTAATCAAGTACGTGCTCTTGATTAAAACAAATAGTTTCAAGTTGAATGAATGAATATATAGTTTTATTAAAACGATCCACATAGATGGTTCAATCTGCCAATAAATTCTGTCGAATGTAATATTTGTGAGCACACCTTGCGACGTTTGAGCCGAGTTTTAACCACGCAGCAAATTTCCTATAATGCTGTTCTCAAATTCTGCAGTAATTTCGAACCTCATAACTCCAATTAGTCACAGCACAATTCCAGCACATTGATTTCCGAATACCGTATATACGTTGCAAATTGTGTAAATTGCGTTACAATTGATAACAACAACGAACTACAATTTTACACATACTTTGTCGTAACAAAACTTTTTTATTCTTATAGTTAAACATTATTTTTGCGAAAACCATTTATTCTTTTTGTTTCTATTTCAATTCATTTTCATCTTCACGACTAAAGATCATTCATTTAATAATCTTAATTTACAATATAACAAATAATTACTCGGAATAAAAGTTTATAAAAATAAATGTAATACGCCGTTCGGTCGGCAAATATGTATTTTCGAAATAGTAAACTGAAATACAAAAATACTACGCGTTTCCAAATCACGCGTCATTAAATCGTGACTATTTTAAAGTCGTCGATCTGAGGTTTCGATTTGATGTAAATAAAACGAGCGCTGTCATTAAAATAGCATTAAAATTGAGAGCCGCGTGATAGTTCAGTTGATCGAAAAAAGCAGTCGCGCGCGGAGCAATCGGCGATTGCGAAGACCATTTTAGGTAAAAAAGAGAAAAAAACGAAACCACCGACGACTTTATTTAGAGCTCGAAATGTATTTTTATTTCCTCGCGTTGTTTCGGTCTATTGCACATACGACTCACGCGTACACAAACACACCCAACGAGCGACCAAAACAAACATGATTCGAAAATTTTGCTTTCGGCGAAACAGTAGCGCGTCGGTCTCCCGAGCTGCGACGCTCAAAAAATCAAAAAATTGTTTGGCATTCGCGAAGGTACGTCTGCGAATACGTTTTCCACTCGACCTCGCGGAGCAAATGCTCTTCCGTCGGAACACGCGAATTCGGACATCGAACGGGTCATTAATGCGTGCGCGCGCACGCGTGCGTGTGCGTAATTGATACGCTAACGTCGCGTTGTTAGCGCGGCCGAATGACTCGACGCGAACGCGAGAACGGCTTTCGGGATGCTCAAATTGTGGCAACGAGCAGTGTTACGCCGCGCGAAGACCAACGCGTCGCTATGCCAGACACGTGCAGCGCGGTCGCCTCACGCACGCCTGGCTTATTAAACGCATATAGTAACACGTGAAACGTACACTTTTGTCGCAACAACAATGGCATTCGTTTAAACGATATGCCACCTACTCGCACGCGCACAGTCCAAAGCATTGTGCCTTTCGCTTTGTTATCCAAATGAGCCTCAAAGTTGGTTACGCGTTTCGCCAACGCTTCGCGGGTGACTCGCGGCTCGCTTCGGTGAGTATTTGATGGTCGCGCGTGTTAGCGGCTCAGTCGGCAGAAATTCAAATTCTCCGACGTTTGCTCGCGCGAAATTTGCGTCGACGACCCGCGCCAAAGCCAGCGCCGGGGGCTTTGTAGCCGTGCGCGTGCAGGTGCCCGAGATGAAGTGCGTTATTCGATTTCGTGCGCGGAAGCGCAAAATTGCGAGTTCACCCCTGACCCCCCAGTCCTTGTGGTTTTCGATTACAGCCGTTGGCGCGGCTGAATCCGCGAGACGTTACCTATCTCGGCGACGCGAATCTAAATAAACCGCGAAAACGCTAAAAGCGAATTGGTTCGCGCGGCCAAAAAGCCGTTTTGCTTCTATTTCGCCGACGACGTCGCGTCGACTTCTAATCTTCAATTTTAGAGCGACATTCCTGAAACGAAAGTCACGCAAAATAAACGCGCGTGTACATTTTTGCCCGCAATTGGTTGGGTGGGCTTTTACTTGTAAAATCTTAGAACTCGATTTTGAATCTAATTAACGAGTTAAGATTGAAATTGTGCGCGTACAAGGTGTAGTGATAAACGAAATTAATGTGGTTTCAGATGTTTGACGAAGCTTAACTTTGCCTCTACCGCTGAAGTACGTACAAATTTCACGATGGGAAAACTTCTTAGTCTCTTGGCGCGGGACGAGTCGACTTGCTGCACCCCACAGAAATACGACGTCTTTTTGGACTTCGAAAGTAAGATATTTTATTTTGATTTACATTTACATTCGACGGGATTTGTCGTCGACTTGATACATCATGTAAGTCGGAGGGACGATTTTTCAGCACAATTTGCACAACTTTTGTCTGTATATTCATCACCAAAGCAATTATGGTTGCAACAAACTCGTACGTCATTTTAAAGTTCGAAACAAATAAATGATTTCATTTTTGTAATTTGTAAATTATTATTATATTTTATTTGATTTTGTTTAATAGCAAGTACGTACGAGAGGAAAGAATAATTGTTTTGTATAAATTGTCAAGACTAATTGTTTGTTAGTTAAATAATGAAAGGTGACAACGTATGATCGAGCAAGACTTTAATAATGTCGAACAGTTTAATCGAGCGTATTTTTCTGATTTCTAATTCAATTATTCGCAGACGCTCAACCATCCGAAATTGAAAGGGAGACTTTCGAGGAAGTACAGCGCGTGTTAAAAAATTCGGAATCAATTTTAGAAGAAATCCAATGCTACAAAGGTGCCGGCAAAGAAATTAGAGAAGCTATTTCGGCGCCTACGGAGGAATTTCAGCGCAAAGCTTACTCGACAGTAACACCTTTGGTAGCCAAGCTTAAGAGATTCTACGAATTTTCCTTAGAACTTGGTGAGCAGTTATTTTTGCAGTTTGCTACCGTAATTACGTCAAGTGCTCGCGTTAAATAATAATTATCTAAATATAGATGTAAGCACAAACGTGTCAAATTCTTAATAAATGAAGCTTTTTTTCATCTTCTGCCACTTTGGTTAAAAATGGCTTTGTGGTAACAAACTCTGTAGCTTTAATTAGCTCTTTGCTATTTAATTCTGTAATGTAATATATAACATTTAAAGCTATTCATAATAAATACAAAAAGAAGACATAAAAAGAAACCAAAGATATTCGCTTATTGTTTTTTTTACAAAATATTTTCTTAACACAATTTATATATTTCGAATTAAAAACCAAAAGTATTGTTAAATTGCATTCTTTGCAATATTAATGATGGATTATAAATATATTTGAATTACAACGACCATATTTTCTTGCAGAAAAAGTGTTACCAAAGATACTTGGTCAGTTATGTTCTGGTAGCTTAACGCCAACGCAACATCTCGAGACGCAACAAGCGCTGGTGAAACAACTGGCTGAAATTTTAGAATTTGTGCTGAAATTCGACGAGCATAAAATGAAGACGCCGGCGATTCAAAATGATTTCAGTTACTACAGGCGGACATTAACACGAGCATCGCTCGGTCACCAAGACAACAAAGCAGCGAAAGACGTGATCGTTGGCAATGAGCTTGCGAACCGGATGTCTTTGTTTTATGCACACGCCACCCCAATGTTGCATATTCTTAATCATGCAACCAGCGTATTCCTCGTAGAGGTAAATGTCAAAACCGCCTAAAGATAAAAATTATCAAAGAATGAAAGTATATTATGATTTAATTATGCTCCGAGTTTTCTTTCGAAAATAACCTGTTTCACCGACTGGTTTATCGATACATTTAAATGCCCTTAATTTTGTTTGGGGAATAATGTAAGCGAAACGATTGCTTTATTAATTGAGTTCAAACTGCAAACGATTTATATTTTGTTGCAGAATCATGACATACCCCGAGAGAATATTACGGAAACTTTAGGTACTATGGCGAAAGTTTGTCTCAGGATGTTGGAAAATCCGTAAGCAATACTTTGTTTATACTAATTTTTATACTATTCAAAAAGAATCATTTAGATTTTATTAACTAACAAAGTTATCCGTTATACAGAGTACGTTCAAAAGTTAATCGGAAATGACAAGAAATGTGACCTAATTAATGTAGTTATTTTAACACGCGCATGAGTTAAACATCCCCTTTGCAATATTTGTCGACCGCAGTCAACGTTATTTTACATTTTTATATTGTGTGCTGATTATCTAATATGAACAAATTTTTTCAGAAATTTATTGGCACAGTTTCAACGAGAGGAGACTCAACTGTTTGTACTAAGGGTAATGGTCGGACTAGTTATTTTGTATGATCACGTTCATCCTCAGGGTGCCTTTGTCAAAGGTTCTAACGTAGACGTGAGTAGTTTGCTTATACCTTTCCTTACATCATCTTATAATATTATTGCATTTACCGTTGTTTAAAATTCTTATGTAATTCGTAACATCTGAACATTATTTTTAAATAAATTCATTTAAATACTATTCTACACTGAAAGAAATATAACAGTAATTTTTGATGGTAAAAATTGAACATCTTAAAAAGAAAAGAGAAAATTATTCAGTTTATTCAGTATTTGTTAATTTTAACGCCAAAATTTCTATTTTGCTATACATACAAAAGTTTGACTATGCTTTATGGGATAAAAATTAATATTTTTAATAATTGTATAAGGAATTTGTCATTGCCAAACAAGTTAAAGTTCATTTCTTATCAAAAATAAGGAAAGGTTTATAAAAACTATAATATATATAGTCATTTTTTCTCAGTGTATAATCGTTACCTAAATCCCATGACAATTATCAACGCTATCAAGTGTAAATGCTGTTTCTCGCGTTATATCAAAAGGGAAACAGCACCTACACTTGAAACCCAAAAATCCAAACAAATGATCAAAATTCTAAGAGCAAACATAACTTCCAGGTCAAAGGCTGCGTGAAATTGCTCAAGGACCAACCACCCTGCAAAAGTGAAGGGCTGTTAAATGCTCTGCGTTACACGACGAAGCACTTTAATGAAGACAACACCCCAAAGAACATAAAGAACCTATTAGCGGCATGATTACCAAAACAAAGTGGTTGCTGCATCAGGAGCTGAACTGCAG
>JABFQC010006308.1:0-10876 GCA_022817085.1 Psilanteris sp. ZL-2020 | reverse complement strand
TCGTGTTTTTACCCACCAATTTCCTTTCCCAACATATTATCAAATTCCTAAATTGTATTAGGGTGTAGTTAGTTATTTTTAATAACTAATTATTGTCCTAACCAATGTTGCATCTCAGGATGTAACAGATTAAATGAAAACATCCATTTCATTATAACTGAAATTATGATGTAATTTTTGGCATAAGGAATACGATAGTATCTTTTATGTAAAATCTTTGAATCAATATTAAGTTATTTATTTTGAATGCAAGTAAAAATAAACATTTTTACAATCATTTCAATAAGGATTATAAAATTCTTGACATATATTAACTTACACTATATTTCGATGCGCTTGAAATCTATTACTCAATCAAAATCATGATTGAGATTTATATTTTCATTAACCGTTCTTACTCAATTTTAAAGCAGGCACGAAAAAAATAAATTCAAAGATCATATAAATTACGCACGTAATTTCAAAGTTAACGAAACGTCTTATTTAAAATATCAAATTCATTTGCATACATTGATGATGCATTCAAAAAGATGCATAAAGCTAATATTTCAATTTTTTTTCAAAAGCATCCTCCAAGAAAAAATAATAGTTCAGTAAAATGTAACAAAATTCAAAAAAGCATTATATGTGTTCCTAATAACAACCATCATCCTGCGAATATTTTCTCGTTTTCAAAATCACTCAGCAGTAAATTTTTTCCCATAAAACAATATATATAGAATAATAATAAGGCAATATATTTTTCGTGATCAACCAACCTAATGCACTCTAACGCCTGTACATCTAAATATGTACAATCTTTATGAAGAACTTCTTGGGAATTCTTAACTCTCATCATCGGTTACGATCGGATCGTGCTTCGCGTAATCATAACTTCAACCAGCATCAACTAACACACGTATATACTATTACATTCGAATATTTAGTTAGAAAGGTATCATCACTTTCTTACTCAATGCATACGTGTCTCCCTAATGTTCACGTTATGACATTGGCTTAAATTTTTTTACGACCTTTTGGACTCCATTGGAAACGATCACTTTCCTTTCCTGATACGCAATTTGTTCCTGTATATGCCATAAAATCATTATAAACCGCCACTTTTTCAATACTTTTATTTGTGTCTTTACGAGGACAACAAATTTATATAATTTGAGTTTAATTACCTATTCGCGTTAAATAAATCACCGAAGATGTTACTATGAATCGTACGTGCAATTAATGAATCATTCATTAGTTGCATTTCAATCAGACTTTATGCATTATTGAAATCCTTTTCTGATAGTTCATCAAATATTAATTACGAGCATCGATTATAAACAGTAATGATCTGCAGAAGAAGCCAATGAATAAAACAAAATTGAATGCAAGAAATTTTGCAATAATAATAAGAATTAAGTGCAAAATGTGAATGCTTAAAAAATATAATTGCGTCACGTTCAGTACAATCATTTCCATTTTTAACGGAAACGTTATTAAAAGTACAATTTCATCATTTGAAAAATTAAAGACGAGCAGAATATATGATTCTGATTATATGAGTCTAATTAGACAGAAATATATATATATATACATATACATATAAACGCGTATACTGGTCTACATTCATTAGCATGAAAATGAGTGTTTTATTATACAAAACATACATATTTTTTAAATAATTTATTTACAAATTTTATAGTCGTTTAATCAAATTAAACTCACTCTATATGTCTGACTGTAATGAATTAATTAATGTTTATTATATTCTACCGTCTTATTTTTATATACAATATTTATTTTATTTTTTTTTTTTATAATTAATTAAAATATAATTGCACTTATTCTCAAAAACATCTACGCAATTACGTAAATATACTACACTTAATCAATAATTAAATAATAATAATAATTAAACAATAATTATCAAATTTGTAATAATACGTTACCTTTTTTCTCTGTGCAAAATTCAAACCTTATTGATAAGTTTAAGAAGCAGTAAAGTAATCGTTGATTTCACACTATTGTCTATACACAGAAAACTCGGAATCTCACACCGTTAAAATGTTGCTTCGCATATGTGCATGATTCGATCACAAAGTCTCAATGTCTCGTGGGAACACGAATTTCGTCCAGTATAAATCTGTATCACTTTCTCCTACTCCGGTAGCCTTATGCGGTGACTTATTATGCAAAACAATCGTGAGGAGTAATGTTAAATAGATTCGACAAAGAAGAAAAACCGTCAATTATTTCGCCATAAATTGCCCTCGAAAACTCGCCATCAAAGAGAACAGTTTAACACCTGATCTGATCCTCCGCTATGATTTCAATCGATTAATGATTGCGTGAATGTCATCTAACCTTTCACAAAAACTCACGAGTTCAGCAGAGAAGTTAACGTTGAGCATTTTCCCTTTATTTCGCGGCATCTGCACTCCATTACGTAATAAATGATACGGAATTTAATGTAATGTGTAGTGTATAACTGTAATTATATATATTACATCTGTTCCATTGCGATTAATTACTATTATTAGCAGAAAGTAGGAAATACGTGTAATTATTAAAATATGAAATAAATCAATGCAAAAAGGATTTGAAAAGCTATTCAATAGCATTAACAGTATTTCGTTAACAAATGTACTGCATTTATGATCCATATTATTATTATGATAATGTTCACTAAATGTGTAAAAAATAATATTTTGGAGTTTTTGTACCAACAAACTTTGTTTTAATCTATTGAATAGTATAGAAACAATATATGCATGTTTGCACGTAATTAATACGTTTCACTTAAATCAAGATATTCCAGATATATTTTTTTGTATAATATGTATAAATAAATGTTATAATTCACTTTTTTATATATACATAAAACAGTCTTCAGGTTATTGTGTCATTTTCGCAAAAATAAAAGATTTTTTTTTAATTTATTAATGTTATTCTTGATGACGTTATCAAGTTTTTCATATTTTGATTTAAAGTTCATTTAAATAAGAGTCTTATTAGGGGAATGATAAAATAACGAATTATAACGATCGAAGAATAAGTTATAAACAACATTTTTAAATTTATAAGTATTGCAGCTATAAATATATAAAATATACATATAAGAAGCTTAATTTATATGTATTAATTTTGAAAAACTTTTATACAAACATTATTATTAAATAACATTTCAATAAAGAGGAATGCTGAAAAAAGTAACATGTCTAAAAACAATTGTTTTAAAGATATAAACAAATGCAAGACTATAATAACAATAAAATGATATTTACAAAATTAATAAAAAAATTGATTATTGTAGTTTGATTACACATTTTATTATTATTACATTCAAATTTATTAACAAAATATATATATATACACGTTTTATCATTCATTCACACGGACGGGGGGCTGGTGGGGCGTAGCCCCCTAGCATCCCTTCGTAAGGGTCGCCGAAGGCTGCCCCCCGATGTGCTCTGCTTTACTTGCTCCGCAAAAACAATTTTAGTTAGCGAGCCTAAAAGTGGTGGAACTATTAAGCACCGGATGGCAAGACTCCGGTTGTTACGAGGTCCTGCCATTTTTGGACTACGGGTGTGCAAAATTGTTTTTATGAACAAACAGGGTACAGCTCGCTCTGATCGCAAATGCTGGAGGGTTTCGCCCCCCCTTTTAAAAAATCTAATCTAATGTACGAGATCGGGGAGCCCTAGCACCGTACTGTATAAGCGAGACCTTGATAATACCATTCCAGACACGTATTGACTTTTGGTAGTTTTGAAGCTCGTTCCCGGAAATACCGGAACTAATATACACAGTGATAGTTTTAGGATATTTTTTCAGTTATTTAACAATTTTCAGTTATTTATTTGTTGCTAGATTTACGCGTCCTCCTAACGACTATTTGTAATATGTATATGTATTATTTATTTTAGATAATTTTGGATAGGCACATGGATATTATATATTTAGCACAAAAACTCAACTTTACATAGATATAAAACTATGTGTCAAGATTAAGGAAAACTAATTAACATATTTCGATTATTTCATTATTTTATTTGCATAAATTATATAATGTAAGTAAAGAATGTCCAAACGTGAAATAACTTTTCTTTCTAACAACATAAAACATCAGCAGTTTTAATACAACACAGTTGGACATTTTCTTAAGACATTTCTATGTCTTGTTTCACTCATTGTTGTCTTACATTCAGACAATTTTATAATAATTATTTTTGCTGAGATATTATACTAATATATTTTAATGTATTATAAGTAAATTTACGTAATACAGTATTTTTTAATTATTAAAGTATATAATGATTCCTTCATGTATACAAATTTGTTCACTTCAAGTATAAGGATGTGTTTATGACATTAACGATTACATGGTACTGGATCAAACGCATAATAACTGTAATAACTACCTGTTTCGTACATAGAGAGCATTTGATAATAAGTAATTTCTACTAAAGGCTCCGACATAGTCACGCCTTCTCTTTGATATTTTGTAACCAATAATAATAAACATTCCTGCATGCAAAAAGGATCGTCATAGAATCCATGTAGATTCGGAATAAAATTATTGTTTTAATTTTTTTGTAATTTATTACACAGAGAAATATGTTCCATTAAAAATCATTGAAAGTTCAGTAAATATTATTAGAAACACAGCAACTCACAAACAAAACAAAATTTCAGTTAAAAATTACCAAACTTTTCAGTAAACTCAGTCATAGTAGGTCATCCTTGAGTATATCGTATTCACCTGATACAAACTCTCATTTTCCCCATTATTGACTACTGTTATGTTTTGCTTACTAATATCTCTTCAGGCTTGAATGATCAACTGCAGAGAGCTTTTAATTCTTGTATTCGTTTTATGTTTTGACTAAATTGTAGAGAACGAATTTCCCCTTACTTGTCAAAATTGGGTTGGCTTCGTATCGATCATCGCCGAAAATATTTTCTGGGGTGCCTTGTCTTTGATATACTTCGAAATGGAAAACCAACTTACCTTACAGATATTTCTCTGAGCGTGCCCTAGTGATAAATAGATATGTACGTCGATCATATCGTGAACTCATGGTCCCTCACTACAGAACCACAGCTCTCGAAAAATCGTTCGTGGTTACAGCAACCAAATTTTGGAATGAGTTTACCTGAGTCTATTAAGATATCCTCCTCTAGGAGTATTTTTAAACAGCGACTCTATTGTTATTTACTAGAAATTCAACATTGATATGTAATGGTACTCATGACATCTGCGGCAATGTATATATATATATGATACCGTTTGTATAATTTTGTATTTATTGTATGGGATATACCGAACTAATATAGTTCCCTGAGGCGTTATTCTGTCATAATAATAATAATAATAATAAACATTGATGAATGTTTGTAAATATATACCGAAACTTGTTTACAGCAAAAGTTCGATAATTTCTGAATTAATTTTTGTTTTGTCCGTGAGTTATTACTGTGTTTTTAATAATATTTACTGAACCTTCAATGATTTTTAATAGAAAATTTTCTGCGTGATAGACGATATTTAATTGACAAAATTGCATTATCGTCAATTATAAATTATATACTATAAATATCTAACGATTATATACATTTTTATAAACCATGTTTATGTAAAAAAAATAATATTTTATTAACGTGTATTTAATCATTTAATCCAATATATATGTATATAAACAACATCATAAAACATTTCTTATAATTTTTGTAATTGACAAAATATACATAATCCAAAAATGTTTTAAAATAGTCATACTTCTTATTTTCAGTAACAAAGAAACATTTATATTTTTAATTAAGAGCTGTCGATGATAATCGATGATAATATAGAGCAACATCAATTTATTAAATGGAACACTCACTTTTTATTGCATATAATCATTATAATTTAAAATAAAATTTCCTTGGTACAATTTTTATATATCATTACTAAACATATTACTGATTAAAATAAATTTAATTTATTAAAGTTTGTAATTATTAACTCAATTGACATTTAGCTATTTATATGAATTGGTACATGCATGAAAACTTATATAATACATATATTATATACTAATTTTATTCTTTTATGAGATATATACTTAGAAAGGACTTTGTATAATTATGTTGAAGAAAAATTATTTTATAAAATATAAAAAATAAATTGAAAATTTAAAAATTAACGTTGAAAAAAAACTTATTGACATACACGCAGAAAAATATTCCATTAAAAATTACTGAAAGTTCAGTAAATATTATAAAAAACACAGTAACGCACGGACAAAACAAAAATACCAAACTTTTACTGTAAACATTGGTGAATTTACAAATACAATTAAGTTTAGAAAAATAAATATTAAATCTTAGTTATATAAATACTATAACACTATAAAAATGTATAGTATTATCCGTATATATTTAATAATTTTTTTTTTTCAAAAAATAGTCATACATATAGTCATATATTAAATATTGTTTTAAATTTAAATGTTCATTTATTTCAATTAATGTCTTATTTTTATTTAATAAAATTTTAATAATTTTAGATTACTATAAAAATTCATAAAAATGAAATGTGTCAATTATTACTGATATTTTTATGTTTCAAGGTCAATTGTATAATTTTATTTAAATTTTTAAACTTTATGTCAAAAGTTTTGAAATGAATACTCATAATACAAACAAGCTCCAGTTCATTGAGATAATCTCTTTTTCCATTAATGTAGTGTGATGACACAAATTTTCATTGATTAAAAATATAACAAGGTATACTTCCTCAAACGTAATCTTTAATAATGAAATACCTCAATTGAAGATGAAAAATAAATATGACATTTTAATGTTTTTAATCATCTTTTTATTAACATTTAACAGTATCTTAAAATAAATCTAATATATTTCTTAATTATATTACAGAATAATAACAAAATTACATAACTCCAAAATAATAAAATTTAACAATATATATAACCGGGATGTAACATTAATTTATTGTAGAACTTTTCAATAAATAAATCACATTTGAAATAAAATTTTAAAACCTGTAATAGTAATAAACCGTTTCAAAGAATGGTTATTATAGTTTAGTATACTTACTCTATGTATATAATACAAATGTCAATCTGACAAGACGATTAAATCAAGAATCTGGATTAAAATAAATTTGATTGCATATAAAACCTTACACAAAGATTGAGCTTTTTATATTTAGCAGTTTTATAATTATGTATAATTTCTTAATGAACAAAAAACGTATTCAGCATTATTGTTATACAATAATATTATATAATTAAGTCTTAAAATGTCTTTGTGACACATACTTACATATTGAATTTATTTATATAATATAATAATAATAAACAGATTTTAACATAAAAGACGAATTAATTAACGTAACATTCTTAATAATATATATATATCAATAATAATTATATATATATTTATACAATAA
This sequence comes from Psilanteris sp. ZL-2020, assembly GCA_022817085.1. NCBI lineage: Eukaryota > Metazoa > Arthropoda > Insecta > Hymenoptera > Scelionidae > Psilanteris > Psilanteris sp. ZL-2020. The sequence goes on along the minus strand of JABFQC010006308.1, from coordinate 3,438 downwards.
CTTTTAATAATGTGTAGAATAATAATAAATAACATAATATAATATAAACATTATACTAACAACAATAAATTAGAATAAAGAAATAAGATAAATTGTGTAACAAATATTGTCATTAATTTAAATATGCATATTTTTAAGGATTGAATTGATAGCATTTGTGTCATACACAAAATATGTTTTGTGCTTATTAACGAACAGCTTTAAACAATGTTTATACGTACATATTATATAAAAATATCTTATTCAGTCCAACAAAATTGCTTGAAGATATGGCACGGTGTATTATTTTCACTTAAAACGATAATTTGCTTTTACTTTCTAAATATTCTCCAAACTATATATTCAGTCCAACTCGGTGCTAAAATCATTCAACCATCTGCCATTTATTGTGTAATTTTTCATAAAATGTTTTGTAACGTTTAAAATTCTCCTCGATTTCATTGAATTATGTTGCAGTTTAGTCATATGATTCTCCAGTTCGTTAATGAATGATAAGTTATTTATATTCGTTTCTTTTGTAATGCTATTGTTCAGATCGATCTGATTTTCTTGCAAATAATCATACTCATTATAGCATGCTTGCACAGTCAGAAATGAATTTACCAACCCAAACAAGGCATAATTTTGTAATTCGGCTTTGAACCAATCTAAATTTAAGTGTTTTATTTCACTTTTGTAATGTATATTCTTTATGAATTCTGAATGGTAAAATAACAACAGTTCCTGATATTGATACGAATCAAGTATTTGTGAATCCAAACTGCTATACATCAAGTAATGAATATCTAAAGCTATAGATGAATGCCTTAATATTTGAAAGTCTATAAATTTGACTAATGGGATGTCGCTATCAGCCAGATATTTAAATAAAACATTGTTTTTCCATAAATCGCCGTGACTAAGAATGTCATACTTGTTTGAATGGCATTGCACTAGTTTGTTCATAACGTTAAATATGTTGTCTTTATGTTTTAGTAGAAATTCATATTCTGGCAACTTTTTGGGTTCGTTTTGACGTATCACGTCAATGGCAAAGTTGAGTCCGTATTTCGTCAGTTTGCCTATAGCCCAATGGTTATCGGTCGGAAAACTTACTTCCCTCAATGGCTTTACGAGTTCTAAAAAGTGTTGAAGGTTCCTTAATTTCAAATTCAGTGATGCAGCATGAAACTCTGCTAATCTCTGCAAAATATGTAAGTGTTAAATGTTTATAAAATTGTGATTTTTTTGATATTTTTCAACGCACTTAATATTTCATTTACACCGAGAAAAATTTCTTGTTATAGTAACAGGAATTCTTGTTAATAATACAATAATTTTGGGCTATAATATTATACCAACATTTTGTTATATTATTGTGACAGAACTGTTCCTGTCATTTGAATTTGTGTTGTGCGATTAATAATTTCCGATGAAATTTTTTTTAAGTAACCTTAATAGATAATTTTGTTATCTATAACATAAAATTGTATGAACAAAGCTTGAAAAATTTAACATAAAATTTCCTGTTAAAATAACAAGGTTATTTTTCTCAGTGTAATTAACATTATTTATCCACTTGTTAAAGTTTAATACCTGTCGATTCTCCATACAACGTAATTAAATGTAACCCGCTAAACATGAATGGGACATTCATAACATATTAAATAAATTGCTTATTAATCATGATAAATATATAATGAATATTTAAATTTACTTATCATATTCAAACTTATTACAATTACATTATACTATATAGTACATAGTCGTGCAATTCTCAGCATTTTGGTCGTCCGGAGGAATCAGTTAATAAATAAATAACTATCTTTTCATTTTATTTTATAAAATTAATTTAGATATTGTCACGCGGATCACATAACCTGTCTCGGGTGACAGGTTACAATATATAATTTTAATTATATTTCTATAAGACAAATACATTTTTGCATGAATTTACTTGTTTAGTGATGTATATAAACAATTATGTTAATAATTCTAAATCAAAATAATAAATACCAATATTATATATACATTATATAACATAAAACTATATATAACCGGAATATTTATTTATAATGTTAAATTGATATCGCTAATTATTGTGGAAAGATATGTTCCTTTGACGTATTAAATTGAACTAATATTTGGATTCATATGAATGGGTTCAAGTAATATCATATATAAATATTAATGAACATCTTCCACGTTAGTGGAAAATAAATCTATAAACGTGATAAACGTGTTTATTTGTAACAAACACGTGATTAAATTTAACTAAAGAATAAAATTCGACACTCATTAGAACATATATCTATAATTAAATAAATAGGTATAATTATTTTCTAATATCACTACTAATTTTGTATTACTACGCTACATTACAAATTTCTAGAACTACCATTAAAAGAATTGTCAAATTGAAATTTAATTTTTTTACGTTAATATTAAATTACTTTAATCATACCTTTAAAGTAGCTTTAATTTCATAATAATTAAGAAATTGGGAATGTGGTATAACTTCATATCCAATATAGGTTAAATCTTCCATGAATAGTTCATTTTCACCTGCATGAACAAGTCGTGGTCCAAAATCACCAAGATATTGTTGCAATTTTTTGTAATAATAAACTTCATTGGAATAACAATCTTTTAACCGTAAGGCTTGATGAGCTTCTTTGGATTCATCAAAATATTTTATATACAAGTGTCTTATGTAAGCTAAAACGTAACAAAAATATATAAAATTTAAATTTGTAAATTCGAAATTGTAATTAAAGAAATATACTTTTTTAAAGTTAACTTCTACAAATATTATAATTTCCTTACGCTTAGACTTTCCTATTGTTCCTTCATATGTTATTTTCAATGTTTCAGATAAATATCCTTGTAAATCTACTGGTGAAGAATAGCATGATGAAATTTGCAACAGCTGAAGATCATCTACTTCTTTAAGTATTTTCTCGACTTTTCTCATCATTTCTAAAATAATAATGTAAAAATACACTATATTGTATTTATTTTGCATTTTTAAAATTTTAGGTAAAAAATCAATATCAACATATAGATTACATAAGATTTATGAAGAGGTGCGATTAAAACTACTCAAATAATCCTACTCAATAAAATAAATTTTATTAAATAAATAATAAAATAAGTTTTGCATGGAATTGTATAATACTTTTATAAAGAATAATGATGATAATAATAATAACAATAATAATAATAATTCAGATACAGAAAATAGTGTATTGTACAATTAATTATTATTAGATATCTAAGTGAATAATTGGAATATAGGTTTTAAGATATGGAACAAAATATATGATTATATACCAACATTATTTTTTGTACAAATATAAAAACAATTTTTTTATTTGATGTATTAAAATTAGATACGATTTTAGATTCATTCAATAATGTTCTAAAAATACTTGGCACCTACGTTAATGTATACTACAT
>JABFQC010006307.1:0-10876 GCA_022817085.1 Psilanteris sp. ZL-2020 | reverse complement strand
CAATAAGTGTCATCATCGCGTTATTTGTTAAACGACAATTTTTTATTATGAAGATTAAGTAGTAAAAATTTAAAAAGTCCGTCATTGATCTTGCAGTAGATGTAGCTTCTGAGATAATAGGATTGATGACGAGAAATCATATTAACATTATTTCACAGAAAGTTGGATGCTTCATTTTGCTATCTTGCGATAACAGTTTTTGAACGATATCGTATTTCATTGATTCATGTTCTAGATTATAATATGGTTTTTGCAATTTCATGATTTTTAGATAAAGTATTTGAGTATTTCTATAGGTAGTCGTCATTGGTGAATGATTTTATCAGAAATCACATAAATCTGATAATAGTTAAAAAGAAAGGTAAAATTTTAAACTAGGATTGGGTGCATTTTAACAAACATGAAAAACTGTATGTGAACTTGATTTCTTATACTATATATATTGCATACTTTCTGAAGTATTCATAATAGTATGTAATTGAAAATTTTGTGTAAACTCATAAAAAAATTGTACAAATTATTAAATAAGATCGCTAATTAAGAAATTGCAGGAATCGAGAAAATGGATAATAAATGTGCATGAATGTAAACTTACTCGCGAAATACGCAAAACTTACGAATTCAAGTTGTAAAATTTGGAAAGTTAGATTGCGATGAATAAACGTGCAAATTTTGATGTTGCAATTTGCGTAAAAACAACAACGATTTTTGTATCGTTCATATGTATATATTTGTATAATCGCAATATTTGTACAATTTAAACAGTCCGGTATTTTTTATGTAAAATTGATTTGCCTGAATGTGGATATTCGCGTTCCATTAAATCGAGTAAATTAATATATCACAACGAAATAGAAATTACAAAAATAAGTCATGTTTCGGAAATATTTTTATTTTTATTTATTATTTACATTGAATAAACCGGCGATTTGAATTGATATGATATTTAACGAGATGTATTAATTTGTTTCACCGGAGTGGTTTTATAAAAAAATAATCGATTTCAAACTTTTAATAAGTAGAAAAGTAATTTTAACCCCTTAAATAGTTATTGTTTAATAAACATTTTCAAAGTTTTCTGTCAAATAAAAAATGATAAGAAATTGGAATCATACATAGGTATCTTTGTTTTGTTTACATCAGGCCTATGCAAAGTTCTATATATGGACGAGAGAACCAAGTTTCATGGTTCGTCTAAAAATTCGCGGTGGCGCCACGTATGCAATAGTCTTTGTTTACATCACACACATCAGTTGACGGTTTAAGCTAATTTATATTAATATTTTATACAATTATGTATTATATATAATATCAATTTATATAAAACGATTTATATTATATTGTAATTTTTGTATATTATTTTCAATATATGTGTAAAATTAAGTATTATATATATTAATCCAATTGATATAAATATTTTTTTTAATGTCATTTTAATTAAAATAAAATTCAAATTAAAAGAATGAAATTATAAAACATATAATTTGTAATATAATTTTTAGATAAATTTTAAATAATTTCATGGGTACAGTGCAGCGAGAAAATCTTGCTGGACTAGTACACTAGTGGCGCCACCAAGGTTTTTTTTGACATTACATGGCTCCGATGTCATTGTGTGTTGCATAGGCCTGGTTTACATTTTTAATTTATTATTTTTTAATCTATTATGAACTATTAAAATTTAAATTTTAAAGTTAGAAGATATATTTAAAGTTAGTGCTGGATCCAAAAGAAATTTATGTAAAGCTATCCACATTTTCATTAAAGTAATCTTTTTTTTTTCTTTGGTAAAAATTTTAACCCATAATGTAAATATTATGTTTAATTAATAATTGTTTTAATTTAAAAATATAAATTATTTTTTATATTTTCATCTGTTAAGAAAATAGTTTCATTAAACTATTATAACCCTTCATTTACAAAAAATATTATGTTTCATTAGTAAGCAGAATAATATTTTAAAATTAACATAAATTTCAAAATTTCTAATTCATAAACTTTCAGATCGAGGTAAGTAATTAAAAATAAAAAAAAACACTTTTATACCATAAGGATCATTTATTTACAAGAGTAAAACATTATGTACAAGTATTTCTGTCAAAGTTTGGAGAACACAATCGGGGGGATAATATTTTGTATTGAACCGATCAACTCGAAGATTCGTTACGTATACGTAAACACTGCTCAATTGAAACATGGCGATGAGCAACACTTCTTTCGCAATAGAATCCAACTGACACAACAGATTTCACACATTTCCCACTGCAAATCAAGAATCCATCGACAACGACATAAAAATGACATAACAATTAGTAACGATGACCTGTCGTTGAGTTCACTTTCACAATGCTATTTTCAATTCAGAAACGACTCGAATCATTCGTCATATAAAAAATAATAATAAACAGTTTCCGTCACATTATCAACATTTACAGTGGTATAAACGATTTAAGTCTTCAGGAGGGACACATCACGATTGGACCGAGCTCTCTTCTCCGACTAATCTTGTCATCATTCGCTTTCACTCTAGACGCACACACGTAACAACAATTCGCTGGACATATCAAGACATTCAATTTACATGTTTAACACCTTGTTAGTCTACGTTTTCGACATCTTCGTTGAGCGTGGCAAATTCTAATTCGAAAACAAAAGATCGCGCGTTTATAACTCTGATAGGTATCCCTAGAAAGGGAAATTCTCACACATTGTTTCTTCGGCTATCGACTTATTTCGGCTGTTTTGTGTTACGGCTTTTCGACTATCCTGGTTCTGCATCATTGCGCGATTAGCTTTTCTCATCACGAAGATGAAAATGCTCTGGTTGAAGAGGATTTGCAAAAATAGATATAAAATCTACCAACGCAACTCCCAAAATGATAAAGCAAACTTGAAATGAGCGCCAGAACGAATGTTGTGGCAACAAAGTTAAATGGTAACCATTGGAAGTGATGGGAATTAATGCGCCGGTGGAGTCAGTCTTTTATAATAATAAAAAGCGTTTACGCGCGGAGAAAATAGCGGATTTTAAATCAACGCTTATGGGTATGTTTTAACCCATTACCCGTGACAGCTTTTTCCAAATGGCGCGCGGGATTTTGTATTCGTTCTGTGCTGACACCGCAGAATATCAGTGTCAATGTGAAATAGAATAATATTTTAGTTGTGTCCGAAGTGTAAAGTGACATTTAAGGTAGAAATTCCATATCTTTGTAAGTTACATTAGGTTTATTCAATTTAATACTTTTTTATACCGTTTCTCAACTCAATTAAACATAACTTAAATAAATAACTATTATTTATGTAAGGTTATAGAAAATGGCATACAATTGCGGCTTGAAAATTTTGTATTAAAATTTTTTTTCTCTGTACTTATGCGGGTTATATACGATTTTTTTTAATAAATGTAAGTTTTATTTATTGAATATTAACATATTAGTTAAGATGCCAATAAGATAAAAATGTTAATGTTTTACGTTATATAAAATTGCACAATTTTGCAGATTAAAACATTCGTCACAAGTTTAATATAATGTCTAATTATCCTTATCAATTATGTTTTACTGTAAATATATTCATTAACTTTTTTGAAATTCTACAATTTATCTGCTTAACCCTGGAAAATTATCGAAGAAAATCGACAGTAGTTTTTGTCTTAGTGTTGCGATCTTTTTTATTCCTTTTTTAATCCATTTTATTGAAATGGAGAAATATTTGAGATATTGATAAAAAAGCGTTGTACATACTTCCACACGGGAAATACATATCGCATAAATGAAACCGGAGATAATTTAGACGGAACACAACAAAAATCCGGAACAATCCAGAACAAACTAATATTTTCTTGACTTGGGTAACCACAAATGGAATTTCCACCTCAAGCGTAATGAACTTTGTACTTCACGGATAAGATTAATTAGCCGGATTAATATTAATCCGCGATAAAACTAGCAAATTTGGGTAGTTGCGGGTCGATTTCACGTCAGGGTCAATATTTTGTTTGCGACTAAGCTTCGTAATAATCACAAAATTTCGAAATTGGCGCATCTCGAAGCCCTGCAAATGTTACGGGTAAGATTTAAAATATTTTCAAATATTTATGTATGTTATGACAAGCGATTAGTTATAAACAAGAAATGCAAGAAATGTTTTCAACCCGTTGATAAAGACTTCTTTTCTTTTTATATATATATAAAAAATCAATAAATAAAACTCAACGTCAATCGAAAATAGGATCATTTGTATATTTATATTCCGGAATACAACAAACAAGATCTTGAGAAGCTTTTGAGTAATTTTCGTTTATTTCTTACCTAACTGACTATCAGAGGTGCTACTAGCAATGGTTGCAAGGACGAACAAAAACACTTTCTTTCCGCTACAGAAATATGACCTTTAAATCCAAGAAACCTAAACAAAAGTTGTCACTTTAATATTCCGAATGTAAACGTGATCAAGATCGCCAATTTCGAATCAACAAATTGTGCATAGTTTCGCAGCACTTTGGATACCACGAAGGAAAAGAAACATGGCCCATGTGGGTCGCGCCGTAAATTATTCAACGAGCGGTTCAAGCAGCGCATTCTTGGCGGATTTTTTTGCTCTCACAAAACAGTAAACTACCTGTTGATAGACTGTTGTAATCGAGTGTTTAAGTTTGCGTGCATTCGAGGTGCGCGAAATTTGACATCGGTGAAAATCAATATTAGCTGTTTAATTCGTTTCGGAAAACAAAATTGATAACGAATCGTCTAAGTCAACTGACCATCCGTCTATGTGGCCATTTCGGCTACTGATTATATTTAGTGATCTAATTTTTGCGTCAAATAAAAACTAATCTGTTTGGTATCATTTTGCCCCATCCCCGTAAAAAAGAAAAAAAAAGCTACTTAGAATAGAATTTTTGAAAACAAAGGTCAAAGTTGAAATGAACGATCGTTATGAGCTTTCGTTGTTTTTCTTTCTCGTGTTTGAATAACACCAAACAGCCTCAATTATGGGTAAGAAAAGCAACGAAATCAGAATTCGGGGGAGTTATAATGAACTACAAATCACAATCTAATACTTTTTGTACATCTATATATATACAAGATTTGCATTATACCATATCGTAATTTGGATCATGGCATTGAATAACATTATTTTCACACATATATTCTCTCATTTGTTTCCGCTTTTTAACAGTATCACAACTCTGTACAATACAATTTTCACAATTCTGTAACTTCTTAAGCCGACAAACAGTGTTATTTTGGGAAAGAAATACCGCACAATTTAAACGGACCAAAAATATCATCGGTAATACAAACGCATGGAATATCGTCAGGGTGGCGATATTTTATTTGAAAATTAATAATTTCAGTGTTTTGATTGCGACGTAAACAAACCCAACGATGCAAACAGTTTTGTATACAAACAATGTAGGTCATAATGACCTTTCCAGAATACAATTGTTTACATCGAATGACTGCGATCAGTGTTGATGTACTAATAACAAATTTTTTTGAATTTGTCCGCAAATTCGTTTTTCAAAATCAAATTAATTACAAGTTATTTATGGTTAAGTTAAGGTGAATCTTAATAAACAGTTTTTATGAATTAAAGTGTCACAAATTGAATAATAAATATAATTATATATTCAAAACATTTGTATTATTTTATAAACATTTCATTACAATTTCGTACAAAAATTTATAAATTACAAACGATGAAGTAGTGAAACATTTACGAGCATTTACTATATATATATATATTTATTTATTTATATTTATATGTATGCGTATGTGTGTTTATAAATTGGTATGTGTGACGCGTGTAAGTGTTACATATTTATATGAGGTGTAATTTTCTTTATAATAAAAATCTGAAATTTAATTAATCATTCTTCGAGTTGTTATATACAAGTCCGCCACGATCGTAAATATTTCACTAATCAAATGTTTTAAATCGATAAATATGACTATCGACAACGACTATAATTACATTCAAACGAAGATAGAACTTTTCCAATTTGCACAGTATGGTTCACAATCAAATAATACAATATTCAATAACGATGCGTGATTGCCAGACGTATTATCAACGTGCTGTGTTTTCTCTCCGAAATCAGGAGTACCAACATTCGCGAAAAACAACACATTCGAAAGATCTTTGAGTGTCAGTGCTACGGTCACGGTAATTGCTCGATTCGGAATTGCGATCTTTTGTACAATACCTGTTTATATTCATTAAAGTCGTTTCGACCGTAATAAATCAGACGCCGAATATGTTATTTAGTTACAAGTTAATACTACATTTCTATATTCAGTTTCATATACGCGTACGGTTTATAGCACTGACATTTATTATAGTTTTAATGCTTAGAAAATGCCGACGAATGAGTTCAAATTGTATACCATTTATTAAACTGCCGTGTTAATAAATGACTATAATATATATCTATATAAATTTATATGATGGATAATTTGGAGACGCAACAATATGGTAATATTGGAAATATCCCGAAAATAGCGATCAATAAATTACTTACACAACACGTTGTAGGAGAAACAAAATTTTTTGTTCGTAGGTTCGTTGAAATTTTAAAAACGGGAGTTTTAGGGATGGGGACGAAAATGCTTTTTTATAGTAGTTTTATCAATAGGACTGTATCTACAGTACCTCAAAATGAACGTCTCCAAAATTGTCTATTCATATATTAGTATATATATATATTTATGTATTTAAAATTACAATATAAATGACTTCTGTTTACAAAATATATCAAAATAATCACGGAAAATGTAAGATTATAAGATTTTCCTCTTCTGTAATCACTCATTTTTCTCCTACACTCTTAAAACGATCCATTTATCTCAAGATTTAAGAATTTTAAAAACGGATTAAAAAAGACACATAAAATACAAATTCGTCATATAAACAAAGGAAATAGATTTACTCAACACGCGACTTTGTTTATTATACTGACAAAATTATATTGTAGCAGAAACAACTTAAATTGTAACTGAAACTATATGATGTTGTATAACCTTGACTATTTAATACAGTAATCTTCTTAACTAATCATTTTGCTACATTCATTGGTCTTATCCAATCAGCATCCACGATATTTTACTATTCATATCGTACAATTCAGTTTTCTCAATGTATAAAAGTTTATGTTTTTTTTCTTTTTTTAATTTGTTTCAAAATATTACAAATTTAACTCAAACGGATTATTTCTAATATAGTTCTAGAGTGTAGTTTATATAATGCATGTATTTTAGATGATCTGAAAGAAAATACTATTTCGGTAAAATACATTAATAATAGTTTTGATCAATCGTTTGTTTCTTATAGTAAACATTACTCAGATTTGTATTAATTTTGTAGATTGACATATGTTGTATGACACTATATTATGTCATTAATAGTTTGAATTGCAATTTTATGGCCGTTTCATTATTTCATGATTTCTCGATTTCATGACTTGTATGGTACGCGGACTAAACTTTTCGGATTTATTCGGTATTTGTGTTAAAGTGGGTTATGCAAATTAGATATTTCATGTATATGATTGTTATTGGAACAGAGGCAATTAAACATTTTCAGAATTATTCCGAAATCTGTCAGTGTGCCGCGACAAATTTTGCAAATAAAATCTTTGTAGTATGTATACATCACACATCAAAATCGATCGTTTTAATCAAAATTTTATAACTTATTGAAATGCGTTTCAAATCTGATCTTCGAAAAATAACCTTACTAATGTTAATAACATTTAATATTTTTACGGAAACGATCCAAATTTAGTTAAAATGAAGTCTTTGAAAACTTTTGGTAGATATATATTAATGAAACAAATTTTTATATTTATTAATCAATTAATTTATAAAGTTAATTCGTTATTATACTGTCAAATTAGAATGCTCAAGTGAGCGTTTTTGTTTTATAGTTTTTAAAGAAATTTCCATATGGTATTGCCATGCAATTTTGAAGTATTATTAACTTTGTGCAAAAGAATATTTCTATTCATTTATCATGTTGTTCCATATGAAACTTGTAGAAAAAAATGTTTATTCCACGAAATGCGATTATTAGAATAAAAACAATAACCGTTTATTAATTAATAATACAAATTTATATTATATATAATTACGAAGGAATTTTTCGTTAATATATGTATGTATCTGTATATATAAAAAATAGTTAAAATGTGAAATAAAAATAATTATATAATAACTAAATTGAAAATTAATAGGATTAAAGTTATTTATAAAAAAATGATGACATATAAAAATGTATTGCATGAACAAGTTAAAATTGCTCTACATTTCGTACACGTACACGGCGAAAACGATTGATCAAAAAATACTATATTTACTACTACACGTAGGATGAGGCTTTTAAAAATGAAAATAATACTACTATATAGATTATTAGCGATGATCGATCCCTTGGATCATCACACCATATAATATAGTAATTTTTCGTAGGATGTCTGCAATACTGAAATTAAATATAGTAAAATCTTTATTTTCAAAAACTCCATCCTACGAGTACTAGTATAACTATAGTAATTTTCGATAAAACGTTTTTTCCGTGTATATATAATTACTATTATTACTTTAGTTTTTGAAAATCCATTCAACCCTTAGTATAATAATAATTTGAACAAGATAAACGATAACATGTTTCAATAATTTAAGTAATTATTTTTTGCAATAAATTAAATATTGTTAGATTCCGAGAAAATTGATTTATCATTGAATGTCCTTCTCCGTTAAATGGATTGAGTGCCTGAAATAAAGGACGGAAGACGGTAAATAAATCATGTTACTATTGTGTGTCTATCTCACGTCACTTTTTCTAATAGTCCTACAGATATCTACTAGTAGTAGTAATAATACCATTTGATGAGCCAAATAATCGTGATTTATATTGTTTATTGTTTCTTGTGCTTAAGATCAAAATGTGATTTGAAATGAAATATGGTGAAGTGTAAATATGTTATTGCAATTTTTGGAACATATTTTATATGACCGTTTTACAAAATGCACCATTCAATAATCACTAATGAATTTAAACTTATTTATTATAATCGAAATCACTCACAATTACTATAAGCGCTTTCATTTCAATTATTATAAAAATAAATATGATAATAAATAATAAGGTTTACACAATAAAAAACATTGTTTTATTTTATTTGATAACCAGTTAATTTTGATAAACTATGTATAAAATAGTAATAATAATGAAAAAACGCAAAATAAATAATCATACGTTATTAGCAGCATGCCTCTATTTGAAATATATAATATAGTCGAAGGACACTTTTATTTAATGGAAAACATTTGTTTATTTAACAGATTGAATCATTCACCAATCAAAGCTTTAATATATATATTTTTCGCGAATTTATATCGAGTCTATAACGCTATAACCAACAAATATATAATAACTATCAAATGTACATTATACCCATTCAATTTAAACTGACAATTTGTTGGATTACTGATTGCTTTAATCATTTATTGTTTTTAAACAAATTATTTGAATAAAAAATTGTCTATAAAACGTGGCATAGAAGCGTGGGGATACGAATTTGTAAAATAAAATAAAAAAAGTAAATAAAGATGACCTTTTTGTTATAATATCGTTTATTGTTTGTTTGTATTTTGTGCCCTTCGTATTCTGTATCAAAACAAGGAAAGAAAATAAATTAAAATTAAATCTATTCATTTTTTTTAATTAAATTTCATTTTATTTTTAATGAATCTTTACTTATATAAATACAAATGTTTAAATACGTTTAAATGAATAATTACAAACCTATAAATATATTTACGTGTATCTTATAAAGTCTGATAAAGAATTTTTCTATAAATCCGGGATATTTTACAACATAATTAATCATTATAATAATGTATAATATTATATGTACTCGGTAAAATATTTATATTTATAATCAGACATGCTTATAATTTAATTTAATAATTTTAACTAAATCGTATATTTATATTAAAAATTAATAACATTTTAAAAACATTAATATAAATATAAATAATTGCCTATTTAAATATAATTCATTTTTATTATTATTCAACATTTATTATATTGAAAAAAATGTTTAACTTTTTATGATGAAAATTATATGAATGGTTACTAAATTAATCAATGCATTTATAAATTAATAAAGAACTAAACATTAAACAATAGAAAATAAAAATAATTTCCATAATAATTGTATAATAATAAATATTCGATTATTACAAATATTCGACGAATAAATAACATGAAATAGAATTTTAGATGAATTCTCCAAATTTAATCCTTCTTTCTTTGCAGTATCCCTATTTAACATTTATTTAGAGTCCTTGTTTATGACAAGTTATCGAAGTTCCAACAAAGATTAATTATAATTGTATATATTTTTATTTGTTTAATAATTTATTGATAAATTTAATGAAGATCGTGTGTATCTTATAACTTTGCAGAAGAAAACGTTGATATTTCATTATTTGATTTTTGTATTAGAATCATAATTAACACATTTGATATGTTCATCAAGAAAGTTATTTTGTATGTTTGAATCGAACTATATTTGAAAAAGCATATTTGAATTATAAGGTATGAAGATAATATATATATATATATACAGGGTGTCCTAAAAGTTCCGGGACGGTCAAATATCTCGGAAACTACGCTTTGCATCGAGAAACGCTGAAACACGTGTTTGATATTTTTAAAAAAGCTATAATGGGAATATTTCAAACCTTAAATGGGAACCCCCATTTTTTATTGCTGATTTGGATTCCTTGTGAAAAAATAAGTAACTTTTATTCGGGAAATTTTTTTCGATTTGCTGATAGATGGCGCTGTAATCGGAAAAAAA
>JABFQC010006306.1:0-10876 GCA_022817085.1 Psilanteris sp. ZL-2020 | reverse complement strand
GTACTTAACGCATACCGTTTTCGTATTAAAATCGACAAAAAAAATTTGAAATAAATTTACAAAAAAATGGACGATGACAAAATTATAACAATGCATATAGTAAAAATGTGGATAGTGTGATAAAAAATATTAAAAAATATACTCAGAAAAATTTCCATTAAAAATTACTGCACCAAAACGATAATCTGATGCAATGTTTGTCAACAAAGAAAAATTACGGTAATTTAGTACGGGAAAACGTGTAGAAACAGGGTTCACGACCTTCAGGGATACATTATCTTTGTTGACAAATATTGCATCAAATTAATATTTTGGTACGGTACTTTTTACACAAAGTTTTGTCAGTATCGTCAGGTTTTTTAAATAAAGTAACGTCAAAATAGGAATAATGCTTATACTGACATTTCAAATTGTCATTTTTACTTTGAAAAGCCGTACGCTTACATTCAAAACTATTATATTTACGTGAAAAAATCCATTGTTTATGTTGCAATATTTTTGTTTACAATAAAAATTCTGATGTTTACATTGGAATTGTCATTATTTACATAAAAAAAATTGTCACATTAACATCGTTTTTCATTATTTTCCGCTACGTTTTTTAATTTATCAGTTAAAATTAAACTCGGAAACACACAATATCAATTTTTCTTTATTTTGCATTAAAATTTGATAAATATTTTTCGTACGCGGTTAAAATCCTTATCGTCGTTTTATTGGACTTGGAGTGACTAATAGAGATAGGACGGAAGTATAAATATACTCTCATTGTGTGCTTTTTTTATCGAATCCCATGTGTGACCGCGCAGGCAAGTAAAAAAGCATTCGAATGAAATCTTACTCGCGAAAAGCGGACAACGCTATTGGCCATAAACGCGTGTGAGAGAGCGCGTCTTTTTGTTCGCAGTTATGGCGAATAAAGCGAGAAAGAAAATCGTATGGAAAGTCAGGTCGATAGAAGGAAAATATTGTCTTGTGTATGCTTTCCTGAAGTGTTTTTTTCCCGACGGTCTCCTCTTCCGAAGTTTCTCCCATCTGTCTCGGCTTGGAACTTATCCAACAGATAATCGTTCCCAACAACGCGCGAGAATTGGCTTTGATAAACCAAACCGTCACCTGCGACGGCTTCGCTCGTATTTATTGTTTGTACAAATCATTATTATTGCTTTCATCTGTTTACAATAGCGGTCCGTTGGCGGCCCCTTTTAACACATTGTTGGTCGTCATTAACGATCAAATTGATGTAATATTTTCAGGACAAAACGCAATTATTTGCTTTCTAGAACGGCGAAGTTTTATACGACGAAAAATTATAATGAAGAAATCGTATAGAATAAGTTGAAGAAAATGGGAATGTGTTTAAAAAAAAAGAAATTAATTCAAAAATTGTAACGCAGTTTTTCGATTTTTCTAATATTTCTGTAAATCTGTAATTTACTTTTATGAATAACATTTAAATAAATAAATGTAAATCCAAAAAATTAAATAGTTTCAAAAATATTGATATCCAATTTAATGAAGATATTTTTTGGATAAAATATTTATTACGTACATAAAATATATTCGCATTTATTTTTATGTTCAAAAAATAGTAAAGTAGAATGTACAAATATAATATATTTACATATATAGCAATAACTATTTTACATTTTTAAAAAGATGTTTGTTTTTAAATATGCCAATTAATTTAGTAAAACAAATTATTTTTTGGTTATCCAAATTTTGTAATTATTAACTAAAATTTTATTATTTATTCATGTATTCTAAATTAAATCTATTATATTGATTCTCAAATCTTTTAAATGTTTGCAAATTATATAATTTTCTTAAATTAAAAGTTGGAAACTTAAAAAATGTTTGAACTAATAATCTGATGAATATCGTTTTGTCCTTACTGGTAGCAATTAATTATCAAACCAATTGGAATGGATTAAAGTTTATAAGATGAAAGATAAAATTTTGAAAATTAATTTATCATGATAGAAATTTAATAGAAGCATATTTTCAATATATAATATATCATAATTATGATGAAAACAATCATTTTTGTTCTATAATGTGTATAATTACACATGCACACATATATATACATATATACAATAGATATGGTATAACGAAGGAGTTATTCTTTTTCAAAACTGCATTACCGCGATAAATTTTATTTATTTTAGATTGATTTAATGAAAAATAAAATTCAGTAAGCTTATTACAGTGAAACCTTGTTATCTAAAAGCAAACTTGGTTATTTTCTTGAAAAAAAAAATCTATTTTTTGACTTTAATTGTTTTTTTATTTAGTTTACAAGACTTGTGCACAATAAAACTCTGCCTTGGCTCAAAAGCAATTCCTTGTTATAAAATGATTGGAACGAATGTATTTTCATTCCCGTAGAAAAACTAATTACACGATTAGAAAAATCAAAATAAACCTGAGTATACATTACAAATAATACGAATTTTAAATATTTTTGCTTTATTTGAATATCTATGCAGATATATATAACGGAAATATATTCTTTGATGTGTAAAATTTTTTTCCAATTTCTCCTTTTTAAAGTTTAAATTATTGTGCAAACATTTCATTTTCTTATAACAATCAAAAAGAACTTACGAATAAATTCGAAAAAGTAATGGAATTTGTGCTTTACAATGTCAAAAATATATATTCCACGTATGCTTTCGATAAATGAACTTAAATAGTGACACACGATGCAAAGCAAATATTTGCAGCGACGATCATTCATAAAGGTAAAAACCCGTATTATTTTCAAGCCAAGCGTTGTTCCATGCAAGGTTTTGCAAAGTCCTTTGCTGTTTGTCATCCATTCAGTGGACCAAAAACCCATTTGACCTATGTCACAGCAAGTGCACGATGAATGTATCCAAAGACCCGAGTGTTTCGCACTTCCGAGCCTTGAAAAACATCGAGCAATTCATTTATCGCTGCTTCGATGTTTCTTCGACCATTCATTGATTTAATATAATGGGTTGCGATGAGTGGATACATTTTATTTCATTCATTTATTTCAATACTTAATTTTTGTTGTATACGATAATGCATCGAAATTGATGGATCGAATTTGAAATGAACCCGATCTTACGTTTGGAAATAATTCTAAAGATTTTTTTTCAAAGATAAACGAGAGTTATTTTGTGTGTACGTTTGGAAACATTTTTTTACTTCGTTTGCGCTAAGAGAAATTTGTAGGCAAACATGTTAATTTAAATTTAATTAATTGTTGAAAAAATAATTATATAAATATACACTGAGAAAAAAAATATAGTAATTTATATGATAGAAAAAAGTAAATTTAATCAATA
Source organism: Psilanteris sp. ZL-2020 (assembly GCA_022817085.1). Taxonomy (NCBI): domain Eukaryota; kingdom Metazoa; phylum Arthropoda; class Insecta; order Hymenoptera; family Scelionidae; genus Psilanteris; species Psilanteris sp. ZL-2020. The sequence continues at coordinate 7,556 of JABFQC010006306.1, read as the reverse complement.
TATTATTTTTGACTATTTTATATGATAAAATTCGCTATACTTGCACATTTGTCCTCAAAATGTTATATAAATATTTTATATTATTTTACATATTTTTTTTCTCAGTGTATATATATTATATATATAAAATTATAAAATAATTTATAATAATATAAATATACTTTTCAGCCATACATGGTTTCCCTGAGGCGTAATAATGAATAATAAATAAACAAATATATAAAATATATATAATTATATATACTATTGAAAATACTATTAAAAATTACTATATTATATATTAAAAAAATCTTCATAATTTAATATATTATTATAAATATTGAACTTTTACTTCGTAATATTAAATTTTCGCTCGAAATGCACAAAGAAGCACGGTTTTATATTACGTTATGATTATATTTCTTTACAAAACAAATAATATTATGAAAAACAAAGTCATTTATGTTTATTTATTTTGCGTGTTTACATTTATCGACCTTCATTTTTCTACGATATAATATAAAAATAACAAAAGTTAATTTCTCTTAAATTGGAAGGAATGCAATTTACTTTTGCAATTGCAAGTCAATTAATTATGTGTTCAATACAATTAATAAAAATATTAAAACATTGTATTTTCTTCACGATACGTATCAAAATCTGACACGATATATAGTCCGGAATATATATATGTGTTATGATAATAAATGCGTCTTTTTTGGCACCCCGTCTTTCATCATTTTAATTAAATACAAACAAAACGTGCGATTGGTTTCGTTCGAATTGAATTTTTATCAAAATTCTGAAAATTCGTACAAACATTAAAACACTTTGCAGATCTAATCTCATTTATAATACGTGTAGTCCATAATCTTGTAATTCGAAGAGAGCACAAAAGCGTTCGAACGCAAGTAAATCCAATACTTAATATTGTTTGCATTAACTCGGGCATTGTATTAAACAAATTACGAAATGCGCACGCGCACGCGGCACAATGATTCTTACAGAAGATCCGAGTGCAAATCAGTGTGCTTCGATTCATTCGAATAATATCGCGCGACCATAGTGATTTTACTTCGAGAACTCGGTAATTGTGTTAATTTGACAAAGATTATTGTATTATGTATACAAAACACTCGTAATTTATTTTATTTAACCTATTTAATTACTATCACTATATTTTTAATGCAGGTGTTATTTATTTTACGTGCCGAATAAACTGGACTTCCAAGTTCGTTTCTTATTTTAAAGATGAATCCGCATGTTTCTTCCACCGGGAGAAAAATGAACATTTCCAACGCCACGAGCTATTAATACGCCATTTTTCTCCCGCAGATCGATTCGGTTCGTTTAAGATGACGCAAAATCTTGGAACCTTCGACCCACTAATTTGAGGATATTTTTACCTGCGGATCATATCGTCGAATCGATTTGATTACAAATTAAATGAAGCGTCAAATCGAAGGCTTTGTAAATGCGCAACGAAGCGATTAATTTGCGCAGGAGGAGAAAGTGGAGCTGATTTTAATTTAAATTTTGTTAGAATCACAGTGACTGATAATAAATGTAATTTGATCGATGGAGCGTGAAGATTTAACGAAAATCCTGTCTTGCAAATCTCACGAGGGAAAAACGAATTCAATGAGATAACTTCATTATGAACTTGAACTAGAGTACCGGTTATTAGGTAGGAAAGTAGTTTAGAGAAAAAAGTATTTCCTATTCGTGAAGGAGTGTCATTTAAATCTGCAGTTAGCAACGTGATCGACATTTTCAGCGTCTATACGTCGGGATTGTTCTGTCGCCGGCCGACGGATTAGAACTTTGCAACTAACCGAATTATTACTGTTATCATTTCGAATTTCAGTTTTCGAGTTTAATGTTTTCAGTTCGTTTTTTGCGACCGTTATGTATTAAGTGTAACGATTTAGTATTCGCCGCGTTGGTTATGAAAATCAAGCTAATGTTTTTAGGTTATGTCAGGTTTGGGGAGTTTTGGGTTGTATTTTGAAGGTTGAAATAAAGTGCATGTAATATGTTATGTGGTGACTTTTGTTACGTCCGTTTTATATGTTTGAAAACCAGAAAAGTTTTACGCTGAATTTGGATATATTTTTGAATTACAATAAAGTTTGTAGTTTTCAATATTTTTGGATTTCAATTTTTGATGGTTGAGGTTGAAAGCGATTGATGAACGTGTTTTAGTAATATTTTTTACACCCAGTTCATTTGTCAGAAAATAACGAATCCGATTGGTAAAATTTATTTATTTTGTTGAAATAATTTAAATTAATAATTGATTATAATGTTTGTTTACATTACATCAGGATTAGAGATTTTTAAAATTCGTAATAATATAATAAGTTATTATTGTATTTTACATTTAAAATTGTAATGCGTTAAACAGTATTTATACTGAGAGAAATTTGGAAGTAAAAATTATCAAGATTAATGGTAATTAAGCATTACGACTTAAATATGATAATTTTTAATTATTTATAATTTTAATTAACGTATTTTTGTGTTAAAATTTTGGATAAAATATGTTAAAAATTATCATTTGTCAGTCATAATGCTCAATTCACATAATTCGTCCTAATTTTTACTATCAAATTTCTCTCAATGTAGTAATATTATATTAATATAGTAATAAAACACAAATATTTAGTTCCATCATTACTCTTATTGTTTCATTCTTTTACAATTCTTTTACAACTTGTACAAGTTTTTTTTTACAAGTTACATCAGATTCCGAGATTTTGCGACTAGATATATATATGTTAATCTCTGAAACTCACAACTCTGAATATTTATTCAACGCCATCTAGTGACATTCTTTTTATCTTAGTTTGTTATAACATTTGATTTGATAAAACAAGCTAATTACATTCAGTAATTTTATTTTTATGATTATTATTTGTATAAACTTTGCAGTTTCGGTCAGCTATTGAGAATTTCAAATTTCGCAACGTTGATCTCTGAAGTTGAAAATGAAACATGTAATACGGTGCATTAATAACGTTACTTTCGCATCCCAAAATATTACTAAATTATTAATATAGCGGTACACTTTTGCTGTCACACATCTGGCGCTCCGAGATGCGATCACACGGTCACTGAATAAATCCTCGCGTTGTCCGAAGTACGCAAATCTTTTGCGGAATACATTTACGAAGCAAACTGTGTTAATTAACAATAAATATCAACGAATCGTAAATTATTGTGTCGCTAAAAGTTCGGCCGTTTACAAAATATACAACCAAACCGTGCTTCAAAAAATATGAAATTTCCATACGTCGATTCCACGCGGAATTCACGCGGATCATGCGTTTCCACGCGAAAATCACTTACTTTCCCCATAGAAACCACGTGATGTCGCATCATTCTGGAATTTTCCGATTGCGTCCGAATGAATTTCGCTATTTATTGCATCCGAATGGGTATTTATTCGTCAAGGTCACGTGACGCGAATTGTCAACATTCATTAAAGCCCCGAGTGGTGGCAGATTTACTTCTCGTCTCCCACTTGCCAAATCCATGCGTCTCTTACCACAACGCTCTTTCTCTATAGATCGGCCACCTGTAGCTGAACTCTCTTCTCCATTGCGAACTGGTACGTAGTCGCGCTGCATTAAAACAAAGCAAAATGTTTCGGACAAAATGACTCGAACTTTGCAATGCCGTTCTTGCTTCAATCTGATTTGGAATTTCAATTATTCAGTTATAAGTTTCGGCCCCGAGTGAGACGTCTTTGTCATACCGGAATTGGAAATAGCTTTGAGAAACTAATTAAAAAAAGATAGAGAGAGAAAAAAGGAGAATTGCGTTTCATCAAACTGAAACCTTTCGAGTGTACGTCGTCGATCGAATTCGGCTAATGGGCCTCGTTTAATTCGGCACACGTGACCGCTATAACTCGAATCCGATTAGCGCCAATGGGAGGTCTCCGTTCGTCTTGTTGATTATTCATTTTGGCGGACGAATCGAACGAAGCGCGCGACATTCTTTGTTTGCCGCGCTCTTAATGACGAAAGTTTTCGTGTCGCTTTGAAAAATTCATTTAATGGAAATGTCCCGACTTCGACTCGTTTCGATTCTTAACAACGCGCCTGATGAAATTAGATTAAATATTCAACTTCGATTGTACGAGTCGATTTCGAGAGAATTGTCGTCATTTTCGAAAATGTACGCGCAAATTTGGAAAAAGGAACGAGTGATTTGGACATCGGAGTTTTCGTACGCAAAATATTTGCGTTGAATTTGAATCGAGTTTGATCGAGTTAATTTCCGTGATACGAATAAGTCACGTGTGATTTGGGTTGTTTCGGTTTTCTTTTTTGAAAAAAAAAAAAATTGAACTCAGTCGCGTAATTATCGCGTTCCGCTTTCGATGCAACTTTTGCAAATTATGCGATTCATATTCATAAAGGGTCTCGGCAGTGATGCAGCCGCGCGTTCCGCCCGGCCTTCGCTCGGGTCGGTCCGCAAGCTGAGCTCTACTACTGGCGCCTGACCAAATTCTGCGATTATTACTTTTGAATTAATCATACTCATTAAGAATACCAGGATTTATCCTTGCAGATTTTATTAATATCTCATTTGGATTCAAACATTCCGACTAATTCCGCCGAGACATATATTTAAACGCTACAGCTTGAAACAAACTCCGGGACAAACGTTACATGTTGCTTTGTTGAATATGCATACACACACAATTATCATTAAGTACATATTTGACGTGAAATTCTTATATGCGAGGCGAATTTCGCTATTTCGGATTATGTTGATAGAGGAAGAGGATTTTGTGTTTGGATTTAATAGCGAAACTTGATTTCACGAGTTTTTTCCCACAATGCAGTGATTTAAATAAAACGATTATGACATATATATGATATGTGTATGGTATATAGAAATGGATTCCTTTTCCATTGTTTGTAACTTTTGTTTACTAACATTAATTTTCCGCTGATTCCAAATATCACTGCGCAATATATACAAAACAAACATGATCTTCATAGCTTTGTTTTGTTTTGTTTTTATTTGTCGTTATTTTTATTTTTCTCGGGAACATTTCTATTTCAAGCGGAAATGGTTATTTGGTGAAGTGCAAAGTTAAAAGAAGGTGAATTATATGTGGTAATTTAAACTGGTTATTGAATCTACATTACCAATTTTATTTCGAGTCAGGGCATTTCTCAAATACCAAACTACATCGTAACTCGAACTTCTGTTACAATATAATGTTGAACTGGATGTAACCGTATTTACATCCTTGATACGTTGAAAATTGCGGTGAATGTTTTTTGTAAAATTTCAAATTTAACGCGGTTTAACATTTCGTACGTTGTATTAATATGACTGATATAATGATAGTTATATTTTTGAAAGTAATATTCTTGAAAATTTAGTACAAAAAATATTTACTATTATGATAGTAATAGTTTATTTAAAAAAAGTTTCTTTTTACCTGTTTCATATTAATTTTGTTACATTTCAGACATAAATCAATTGCCCCGTTATTTTATTTCTACATTATTATTCATTATTATAAACGAATATATTTATATATATAAATATTATTAAAATATACTGTAAATATAAAAACATACTTGTGTACATTAAAAGTGCGTTTATTTACATGAATTAAAAAGTTATTGTTAGATTTATTGTTATTAATTTTGTTATACTGCTTTCAAAGATATAATAATAAATATAATCCAATATAGTCAATATATATATATATATTATTAATATTTGCTTGACCCATCAGTTATTTACATTCGGACATATTGCAGTTTCAATAATATTGCGCATTTACATATATATATGTTTGTGGACATTCATCCATTTAAATAATATTTAAACAGGCCCAAAGTATCCTAGTGATAAATTTTTCAATAATTTTTTGTATAATTAATTTTTAATTAATCATACTTTACTATTTTATACTAATTTTTGTTAGCATTGATATAATTTTGTTTTTCATAATAAACAATACATTTATTTATAATCATGATTTTTTTATTGAATTTCGTTCGGAATTTTGTTCGATGCTTTTTATATTTTGCTGTCATTGATATTATTTGTTGCAATAAATCGAAACGAAAACTTAATTTAAAACAACGCGATTTTTGACACTTCGCTATATCATAATATTTAATATAACGCTTTTTTTTCATTTGCTTTCACTCTTTGTGGATAATATTAAAAATAAAAAAAGTAAAAAAATATCGCATTGGATACACAGAAACCGCGGCATACATAACACTTTAAAGTTCAGTAAAAACTGCTGTGTAAGCATATTAGTTGTACGATGAATATTTAAAAACATAAAATCCGTTTGATCGCAATCACCACATTTTATGGAATAAATTATAATATCTATTTTTGCAGAATTGTAGTATGAATAAATCATTACAAAATTAATTATTAGAAGCTATATACGTTTGTTTTTCTATTAATAAAATAATAGAAATGATATAATATATATAGATTAAAAATAGATTTGGTATATAAGTAAGGTTTTGACAATGATTAAATTTTAAATGATAAAATTGAAAATTGTAAAAGAATAAGAAGATATTTTAAATGTTTTTTTTTAATACAAAATTGTGTTCAATTGGGTCAAACGTTGTGTATTAATTAATTAGTAAATTAACAAATTGTCATATTACCTGAATATAAAGAGCTACATTTTTATATAAATATAGTATTAATTACAGAATAAATTGTTACTTAAAAATAAATTTAAATCCTTTTTTTTTCAATTAAATTGGACATGAAAACATTTTTCAATTATTTTGTTTCAATCGTATTAATTTCTATATCAAAATGCTAAAAATGAATATGTGTTCTATAGACATTTTTGCTAATAATCGTTCTGTTATAAATGTATATATATGCATCTTTAATAATACGATGAAAGCGGGGATTATGTAACGAATAAATAACTTCAAAGAATGCTTATTTATTGATATCAAATAAGACTTTTCTTTTATATATTTATTTATAATAATAATAATAATAATAAAAGCCTTTCTTGTTTATATTATATATTATATAAAGTTAAGATGATTCAAAACTGATTTATAAAATGTTTTCGGTAAATAAAAGTAATTTAATAAACGCAGATAATAGTTAGATTTATGTTTGTTAAATTACAATGGATTGGTCTTGTACCAAAGTTTATTGGTATAAAATCAGATAAAAAATTATGGATTTGATCAATGTATTAATTTTGAATATCAATAGAAAGTTATCTTGTTTTATGATCTGAACGAATACTTCATATCATTTTTTATGTCAAAATACGAACTTTATATTTATATTTAAATTTTTAAATTTAAACATTATAATCAAAACTGTAGTTGTCGGAATTTCTATGCGTAGAAAAATAATATTATCAAAATTAAAATAAAAAACTAAAATGTATAGAATGTATACTAAATACAAATTACTAATAACATAGTGATAGATGCATAATAATTTATTAAAATTAACAATAGTATTAGAAAAGTTTGATCCACTTTTCATATGACCATCATTTTTATCTGAAAATTTAAAATGTTATATTATTC
>JABFQC010006305.1:0-10877 GCA_022817085.1 Psilanteris sp. ZL-2020 | reverse complement strand
ATTTTTGAATAGGCGCAACCACATATTTGATAATATTTATCACTTTGTGTATAATATGTAAATGGAAATAATAATTGTTATTACATATAAATTATATTTATCATATTTATTAATAGTTTATTACATGAGACATAAAAATAAAACTCCAAGCAATAAATATTATCAAATATGTGGTTGTGCCTATTCAAAAATATATTTCATAACAGTTATCAAATCTTTTTCTCAGAGTAATAGCATTATACTAAAAAATAGGAGAAAATTTTAGTATGAAAAACTGTATTTTTACAAGCAACAACAGTAGTTCTTTTAGGTTAATTTTTACTTTTGTCTCCAAATTAGTGTTATAAACAGCAACTTTCTACGTTTAATTTTTCTGATTGTATATATCCATCGAGAAGTTAAGCAGCGTTAGCGGTGGTCATTACTTGAATGGGTGACCGTTCATAAAAGAATATTTTATAAGAATTATACTTCATAAGATATATACATAATATCCATATATATATGTATTGATGTATTGCCATTATATATATTTTTTAATTTATTTATTTTGGTCTTCAATATTTGAACAGTATTAAACTTTGCTACAATTTGACGTTGAACCAACGTAAATATGCCAACTATTTGCCAAGGGTCATCGTTGTTGTGCCAACTTTGCCCCAATTGTATTTTCCTACATGCTATATTGAAAGGCGCTAACCATTTTAACAATGTCGCTAACAATAATAACAAGGACTAAAATTGTTCAATTTAATGATATGTGTGTGTTATAACCCATTAATATATGTCATGCATATTTTTATCTGTAAAAACATTATTATATTATTAAAAACATATTTTTAAGAAATAGTCACCCATCCAGTAACGGTCGTCATCTACGTTGCTCAACTTTTCCCTCTACTGCGTGCCACTGTTACTCCCTCCACCATGCGCTGGAATGTGTTACAACGCTACTTTGTCAGGTTTATCATAAGTCAATTTATTATCGTTCATGCTAGTTTTCACTGATTAGTTTCTGTTCAGTTTCTCGATTGTTATACTATACAAGTTGATGTGTACATTATCTTAACAGGCCTTGAACTAGATTTTGATCAGTAAAATAGTGTTTAGTTTTTCTGGTTAACTCATCTGGGGCTACGTGCACCTTGTTAGAATAAGATTAGTTGACCTCGCCTCAGTCTGCTTAATGTCTTTACAAAACTATAGACAAAACTTGTCAAATTTGTACTTGGGTAGGGAAGATCTAAATCTGACAAGCTTTATTTTCTGTGCAGAATAGGGCAACAAGCTTTGTGATTGTATTGGTTAAATTATGATTAATAATTAAAATTGAAATAATAGGAACGAGTTTATCCAACTCAGTCAAAATTCGGGCTAAGTATGGTACATTACTCAAGTCTATCGTATTATAGAGTCTAATATAATACTATAAAATTACACTTGTGATTCATTGAAGTTCATGAGTGGATGCACATCGTCACCATATACTTCGTTATCATTTAACTTGGTTAGGTAAACGTTCTTCAAAAACATTATAAATATGAGAGAACATCAGAGTACTGTTTTAGCTCGATTAGCCTTATAATTATAAAAATAATTGTGAAGATATTTTTTGAAAAATGATCGCACCTATTAGAGTAATAATAGTAATATATATAATATAATAAACTTCGCTGATGCTGCGTTAATTTTCTCAATCGCAGTATAATGACACTACTGGTTCACTCATCATCTAGATTTAATCGATAATTCTCTTAAATAGTATTTAAGAGAATGATCTAAGACTCAATATACATATTAATGCTGAGCCAAGTTTGAGCTGATATCGGTAAGCAATTTGAATTTTTCGATGATAAGATTATTCGTTACACACCAGGGTAAATTCTACGTTGGGCCAACGGAGCTGTCTAACGTTGGTTCTACTTTGGTAACATCGTGACAACGTTGTTTCGTTTATTTTTTGTTCGTCTGAATATTAATTTATATCGCTATAGTAACAAATTTGACAAATGTTGATTCCACCCACTCAGAAAAATACAGTCAAAACAACGTTGGCACGACGTAGGCAAAGTCGTATTGACGTTATAGAACTGTGTTGATACGACGTAGTATTAAGGTTCGTATGTGACACAACGCTAACGTTGTTTGCCAACATTGTTTCTACGTCATTTGACAACGTTCATCCTATGTCATTTATCCATGTTGATTTTACGTCGTTTGTCAACGTCGACCCTAGCTAGGTAGAAAATTACCGTTGTTGGCGCGACGTGAGAAATGCGTACTAACTTTGGTCAAATGATTTAACATGACGTTAGTATTGGAGTTGGGATGTAACACCAAGCCGACGTTGTGTACCAACGTCGTATCAACGTTGTATGCCAACGTAGTACCAATGTTGTATACCAACGACGTATACACTTTTACTTTTCCATCTTAATCAGAACGGAAAAATGTTTCTATATTTCTGAATAACTGATATTGTTGTATTAATTTTGCTATTTATATATTTATAATTTTCTAATGACAAATACACATATCTTTAAACTTAATAAGACATAAATAATTTATTAATAGTTACACTGCATTTATTATACACTGAGAAATTTATATATGAAAATTTACTACTTATAGTACGAGCTTGGACTTTTAAGCGAAAAACCGTGCAATTTACTATATGTTTAGCAGTAATATTTTCACATAAAACAGTAAATTTTTGCGTAAAAAACGTAAATTTTTCTGCTAAAAAGACCAAATTTTATTGTTTGTCGCTTAAAAGTCCAAGATCGTATTATAAATAGTAATTTTTCATGTTTGATTTTTCTCAGTGTACTGTAAAATTGTATTATTATTATAATAAACGTGTTTTAATGAACGGTCACCCATCCCCGTGACAATCATCGCCAATGCTGCTTAACCTTATTTCGCTGTGTGCCGCTCCTGCCGCATCCTCCATGCGGTCGATATACTCAAAAATGTATATTAATATAGTATTGTTCTAATACGTTGTGATTCAATGTCAGACAACGTTAGGTGACGACGTTACATCTGCATGAGCCATACAATTAGCAACCGACACCAAACTTTATAAACTAAATCTAAGTTTATGTTGGTATCTTACGTTGTACCAATGTTGTTACGACGTATTATGCCAACATTAGGCTAACAACATCGGTTCTACATGGATCATACAGTCGTTTCAACGTTTGTCAGACGTCTGATTTTTGACTGGAAAGTCGTGCCGACGTCGTATTTATTGTAACGTTGTCTAGGCGTAGGCATTTTGTTCGTGGGCAGGAACGTCTATATATGCATCCAGGTTATCGTTATCGACTGTAGTTTAATATTTCCTAGTCCATATTGGGTTAACTGTATTTGGGTGCTTTTAAAGAGCCGCGATATAGAGCTATTTGTATATATACTCTGGCAATTTCCACTCGATATGATTAAAAAACTATACTGTTTGATCAAGAATTTTGAGTATTTTTATGAATATTAACATTCTGTAATGTTAAAATTTCGTGTTGATTGTCTTTTCTTGTTTCAAATATATTTGATATAATTGACCTTCTGGGGACATTTTCCATACCCTAATATATGTATATTGATTTGTAAATAAATTTTTATTCAAGATATACTATAAATATTCGTCTGTAGGAATTGAACTCTCGAATCCTTGTTTAGAATCCAACCATCAGAAAAACTTTATTTAATGACTGTCCGTAGTTAACCTATTTTGATGGTTAATACGATGTTCTAAAACAACTTCAATATAGTATACGTTGATACGTGTTAAGTCAAACGTCTTTATATATCTGTAGTTGTCAAAGTACATTGATTTAACGTTCTAAATTTTTAAATTAAATTAAAACGTCATTATAATGATCAATACTGTAAGTTGTTATAACGTTATAATTTTACCGAATGATAATAGATATCATTCCAACGTAGTATTAATGTTTTCAGTTGACATTAAGATGAAATATTCACTCGACATTAAAAAATAATCCTATTCCAATGTAAATACGACTGTCAAAGTCGAAAATTTTACATGGAATATAATGGTTGAAAATATAATATATATATAAATATATCGTTGCTTATTCCAGAATATATCAATTATTTTAAGCATAAGGACATAAAATATCTTAATTTATGACACACACGCTTCTTCCTTAAGATCCTTCCTTTTTCTTAAATATATACCACGGTATTAATTACAAACGCCTTCTGAAGCAGCATCAATGTTACAGTATATTTCAGCAGCCATTCATCTGGTGACAGGTTTAGACAATTTCATCTTTCCCTAAAGTTGATGTGTATTTAAATGACTTATTTGTTTTCGCAACAAAACTTTTCTTATACTTTAATTTTGAATAATACATGTTTTATATAATTAATATATAATTATACTTATACTAAATGTAATATATACATAAACGTTTTAACAACGATTCTACTCAAATCGTATGCGTGATAATTATATATTTTTTCTGTATCATGGGGTTTCCCTTGTGGAAATATATTGAATAGTATAATTATTGCTGTGACTTAATGGCTCTTCGGGAAGTTCGGGGATTCAATGCCGGCAACTAATAGATTTGCGAAAAACTTTGCCACGCGCATATATATTTGCGAATGCGATCGCGAAAGAAGCGAATTCGAAACTGGAAGTATGATCTATCTTGCGATGGCTCAAGTTTTCGTTGTGGAAGAAGTCGCGCGGTGGGAGAGACGCGGTACAGCGGAAATAAACAAAGGGGTGGATCAGGGTGGCGGGTATAAGAACGATAATAACAATAACGTAGTGGCGGCGACGTAATCGCACACGAACGCTATTCGAGATACGTTGTCGAGTTTCCTCGGCTTCCGTGGGTCTCCCACTCGGCCGGTCGATCAGCGATCCCCTCCCCTCCCCCGGTTTAGCGACGACGCCGACGGCGCCCACCCACCCACGCCGACGCACAATTCCACTCGATTCATGTACACGCTCACCTACTGCGCCCTCCACCACACAAGCTAAAACAATAAATTGCTACTCAGGCGGCGGAGATGGGCAGAGAAGTTCGCAAAGGGGAGGGAGCGAGAGAGACCGAGTGAGAAAAGGAGCGGAGGAAAAGCGGTTGCTGTCAGCAATTGACCCCCCACCCCGACCCCACCCCTCATCACCGCCGCCGCCCGTAAAAAAAATGGCAGCTGCCGTAGTTGGATGGCGCGTACAACGCCGTAATAGCTACGTGCATCGACCACACCATTCCCTTAGACGCGCGCTAAATGCGCAGGGGAATGCACATTCGCGAGCGACGTTTGTGCGTTATCTTTCCTTCATCTGCCGGCGCCGTCCGATTTTTGATACGGCAATGACAATCCGATCCAAGATAAACGCGCGGGTCAAGATTTGTCGTGCAGGTTGATCGTCTGATTTTGCGGCTCTTTTGCAAATAAGAAGGCGTCAAGCTTTAAACAATTTTATTTCGTGCACTCGCGTCTTTGTTCAAGGCAAAAATTCGGCCGGTTCTCGCGCGGTAATAATAAGTTCTTAACGACGTGAGAAAACGTTGGGCCTGTACCGGCGCAGTAACTTCAGCTCTTATTGTTTCCCGTGGAATAACCCGTGCATTTTCAATTTGCTCGTAAATTATAACATTGAAATATATTGCTTTAATTATGGTATCGTGAAAGAATATGCGCTCTTCTCTTACGTATACGAAGTGAGGTAAAAATTAATAATATGATGCGTTGTGAATATATATATATATATATAGTTTAAAAAGTAGCATCGTTGAAGAGAATGTATATTTTTCATTTCATACTAATGCCAGTGTATGAATAAAATGTATCAAAGCGTATAGTAAAAGTAGTTATTTATTTACACTTGTGCGTATACGTCATCAGTTTGCCGTGTCTCTTACATTTTAAATATACATTATTTTGTCAACGTGGCAGTCTACTCGTAGATTAATAACAGTCCATAGAACATTTTTAATACATAATGTGTTTCATCATATATATTTAATTGGTATTAATAATTGAAGTCTATACAGTGCAAGGAAGCATCTGTAATTAGACGAAAATAATTATATCGTGTAATGACTTATAAAACTAATATCATATTTCATATTGTGAAAATACATCAAAAGTTAAAAATTGAATGAAGAACACCTGCAAGTTCAATAAAAATGATTCAATTATTAAATTATTTAATGAATTGTAACCAATTATAACTAAATAACTTGATTTTATTTATTGTATTATAGTTTGCTAAATTCAAATTGGAAATTATCTATTTGTAAAATTTATACACGAACAATTTTTTTTGTCTAAACATACTGAGTATAATTTTCTTTTTCTTTTTTTGATTAATGATTCACTTTTATTTCTTTTTTATAGCATTTCAATAAATACGTCATTATATATGTATATATGTAGATACATGTTTTTCGAAATGTTTACACTGTCAATTTTTATAATGAGCCCCTGAGTTTCGAATGATTATTTCTGTATTTATTTTAAATAATTCTTTATTTAATATATTGTATTAATACAACTTACTGTTTTTAAATGTGAGTTTTTATTTTTCACTGGAATATATATAATTATTTATCAAAATCAATACCCATCTAAATCTATACGATACATTGACACAACAAAATTCGTTCATTTCTTCATGTATTTACGATTAACAAACTGTTTCTATATAATTATACATTTGCTTAAATTTGGCAACCAAAAATAAACAAAATAACTAATACAATATAAAAAGTAAATCTCTGTTGCAATTCTCTTAGTATTATAAATATATACTACTATAACGTTATAAACAGATGAATATTTGAATTTAAAACTCAATAGAAAATTAATTTGTTTACAAATGTTAAAATATATAAACATGTTTGATACATATAAAGATTGCGTTTTGATATTGATTTAATTTTTTTGAGCTATATTATATAAGTCAAAGTTATGTCATATTTTTAATCTGATTTGTAAGATAATTGATGAGTCTAATATATTAATAAATTAAAAATTTAATTTAATGCCCTGTTGTAAACAAATGTTGATCAGCAACCAATTTGATGAATTTAAATAAATTATGCGTGTACATTTATAAATACGTTATTGTTTTGATTTAACATCAATTATTCAAATGACTTGATGAGTTAAACTGTATATCTATTCATTATATATATTTGTATAAACAAGAAGAACACGCTTTGTGAGATGTCAAAGATGTTTAATGATATATGAAGCTCTGACATAATTACGGAACATTTTTAAAAACATGACCTAAGAATCTGGTTCGTGGGGCTAGATGAATCATTAGGCAACTACCATTAGATTAAATACTTTAGATATACAACCCAAAGTTGAAATGACACGAAATACATAACTCATTCCAATTCTTTATAGTCGATGACTTGAAAAGCGGTTTAAATATCAAAAATGTATATTTCAAAAACAATTAGATAACAATCTCGAGTTAACGATTTGAATAGCATCATAATGACACAAATGTTTGTCCACGTGAAACAATTTTTTTACCGATCAAAAATCGTATGTAGATCAAAAGTTGAACCAAACACAATTTTGCCATTATACTTGGGAGAGTTAAGTTCGAATAACAAACCGACAGAACAGAAAAAGTAAAGAATGACATAACCCGGATCCGACCGCGGGTACCGATCCCGTCGAATTCAAGCGGCCGAAAAGTGAACTTGTTGCACCCCCCTCCCCCCAAAGCGATTAAACTCCGTTCATGAATAGCACAAAGGCAGCGTCTTTGCGCCAACACGGACCGCCGAAAAGTGAATAAATGGGGCACCTTCGTTTGCACCTATCCGCCCCGAAACAATAACGCTCATTTGGCAAAACGTCGTCACCTGCAATTCGGAGTCGCGTCTTATCATAACAAACAACTCGGCTGACAAATAAACTGTCGGGAGAGGTTCTAATAGTCACGCCTTTCTATAAATTTCATCCAATTCGTCCATACGTCCGAATCGTCGGAGATTCGTTGATCCTTGTCAAAGTGCGGATTCCGGCGGTCGCGTCTCGGTTGTCAGCGCGCGGGCGTGGCGCCGGCTGGGGCGCGCCCAGGGGCGGCGCCGGCCGAGGCCCCGCCGCGTGGCGGCTCCGAGCCCGACGGAGGCTCGCGGAGCCCGAGGAAGGGGAACAACCACGAGAACCATCCCGATGCGGCGCGGGTCAGTCTGTTGTTACTCGAATGTCTGTCCGCAGGTTCGCGTTCCGTTCGATCCTTGTGGCGCGATTTTGCAAACACGTTGCGCCATCTTTGCCCGAGTGCTCGTTTTAGATCAGGAATCGACAACAGATACGAACGCTCGAGGAGTTGAAGTGTATGTTTGTTATGTTCACCGAGTGCGTGCAAAGTTGAATCTCTGAATCGAACAGTAGCACCGACTAGACAATTGATGGTGGCACTCGCGAGCCGCGGCCCCACTGGCGACTCTGGGTTGGCGTCGATTCCGTCCCGGCTATGACTCGCGGTTAGGAGCGCGAAATATTTAGGCCGCCCCGACAGACGTTGGATGTAAAGTCCAAAATTGCCAACGGTTGGCCCGATCGCCACTGAGTCGTGGGTGATGTTGCTGGAGTCGCGCGCCCTCGCTGGAAGGAAGAGAAACGGACTGACCCTGTCTGCGTTCGGCGGCGACATCGTCGGAGCTGGAGCCGCCGGAGGAGTCCAGTGCGACGAGGACGAGGAGGACTCGCGGGTTCTCCTCGGCAGGAAAATGCAAGCCGAGGGCACCACCGCGACGTCCGTGTCCTCCGGCATCTCGCCGACCTGCACCAGGGACGACGACGACGACAGCTCCAGCCCGTCGCCCAACAGCAGTCTGCTCAACAACCTCAATAACAATTGCAATTCCAACAGACAATGCGCCACGGACTTCAGCATCGCCGCTATAATGGCTCGCGATTCCAAGCATCAACAGCAACAGCAGCAACAGCAACAGTCGGCCCAAGGTCAACAAAGACACAATTCAGCCGTGGGGGGTGCGAAGCCGCACCAACACGGTAAGTTGCTCGGCTAACGCGACCAGCGGCAGACGAGGATAGACGGAACGGAAGCAACCATTTCCTTTATTGTTTTTATTCAAAGTCTATCAAACTGCGCACCCACTGCACAAGTGTTAACCTTTGATTAATGTGTAACGTTTCTTCAAACTATTGTTTCGATGCCACATCTGGTATAAGATAATGACTGATCTTAATGAAGGTTTCTAAATTTAGATGAAAGGAATCGATCCATTAGAAGTGATTTTCCCGCGGTATCTAATCGAAAACAGAAACATAACGTTATAAATGGAAATTTAATGTCTTTTGCTCAGAGTTAAAATTAAACAATCTTTCAAACTAGATGGCCTTTAATTGTCAGACGTATTCGATGAATGACATTATTTATCACAGTTATATAAATATGTTGAATTTGAATTGTACCGCACACGTATTTAGGTTTGTCGATTTTTACAATGTGCAATAACACGTGCTCAATTCATGGTGAATTATAAATTCACCAAATTGTATCTAATAATGTACCAAAACATCTTTCTCGAGTATCAGGAGAGCAGTCTTCAATTCTAATTACATTATCAACCAAGAATATATACATACATATAGTTAATCAATTACATTTCGACTAAACGCTTGATTAATTACATAAGAACCGCTTCGTTGACATAAGTTGATCTTACTTAAATCATAAATATTACGAACAATTATCTATGCATCATTAATCCCCTATACTATCCAACTTAAAAGACTCGTTTCGTTATTTAAACAAGCAACCGTTTAATGTATTGATTTATAATATATTTTTCACTAATTTGAATGTAACTTGTTTCCGATATATCCTGAAGGGAAACAAAAGTTTTGTCTCTGGAAAACAAAACGCACACAATAAATAACGTTATTTCTAGTTTATATTAATATAATGAACATATTTTTATACAATTCCAAAATGACGACATATGACATCTGATACTCAATTGTATGTTAATCATTCTGGTGAATATCAGTCCATATTGTGTTCATAACTTTTTTCTATGACTGGCAGAACTATAACTCTAATCTACATTAAACTGAATTCTTAATAACCAGTCGACGCCGT
Source organism: Psilanteris sp. ZL-2020 (assembly GCA_022817085.1). Lineage (NCBI taxonomy): Eukaryota > Metazoa > Arthropoda > Insecta > Hymenoptera > Scelionidae > Psilanteris > Psilanteris sp. ZL-2020. The sequence continues at coordinate 748 of JABFQC010006305.1, read as the reverse complement.
TCTTTAAACATGATTTCATATTTTTACGTCGACTATAATTTCTTTATTTTAAAGAAGCAAAAACACGAAAAATAACAAAAATTAATTTTATGTTATTAATATTGTTATTATCAAATTTGTTTTTGATTTAACAAACATTTATAATATATAATATTAGTTTTTAGCAGCTCGTGCCACAGTAGCCACATGTTTTACATAACGATTAAATTAATCGTACCGATATAATATATTTTACATAAATTAATTATAGTAAAATTTCATATTTTTATAAAGCGTACATAACGACCTGATATCGTTACCGACACCACTTTTTTCTGTCATTGTATAATAAGAAGACACATGAACAATGACCTTTAACCATAGACTTGGAAGCGCAATAAATATTCAGTAAATGGACACGGAATATAATTTGTCTACCGCGATGAAATCAACGTTATCGAGATAAATATGCGAAAAACGCGCAAATAGGTTACATGCGACGTAGGATTTGACACTTCGTGGGTCATAAATTGTTATTAAAACTGAAGCAATACTTTGAAATGTGCGTTACACTTGGCTGGAATATATAGTTGAGGTTGGTGTTGCGTTATAAGCACAAAACAAACAGTCTATTAAGTGTTAAGACGAACGATATGATAATAAATTAAAGCGCGGCCGTCGAAACTCAATAAAATTCTTAATCAGGAAAACCAACCGTTGCGCCCTTTTAACGAATAGTGCAAATAATTGAAAAAATGCAAAATTAATT
>JABFQC010006304.1:0-10879 GCA_022817085.1 Psilanteris sp. ZL-2020 | reverse complement strand
CCAATGCCCTACTAGGTCCATTTCAAATTACAGAACTCTAACACAATCGCCCCCCCCCCCCCCCCCCCCCCCCCCCTCTCCCCCACTTTCCCTCCCCAATTCTCACTGCCAGTTTTTTTTTTCTTTATTTTATTTTTTTTTTTTATTATTTTTTTCATTTTTTTTTTATATTTATTTTTTTTATTTTTTTATTTTATTTTTTTTTTTTATATTTATATATTTTTTTTTCTTTTTTATTATTTTTTTTTTTTTTTTTTTTTTTTTTTTTTTTTTTTTTATTCACTCGAAAAACTTTTCTTTTATTTTCAATGCCGACAAAACAAAACGTAGCCCTTGTTACACAAAATTGTATTCACTTATAAAGACACTTTGCTACTTTACAAATTATCTAGTTCCAATTTAAGTTGATTAATTCCATTTAACAGTTTCGTTAATGAATAGTATTGTAAAAGAAGTATTGTCATCTTGGTACCAGGAAAAATCCGGAACAATTCGCTACGCTTTTCCTTTCAATCAAAAGTATTTACTACAAAACAATGTCTCTACGCACAATTTTGTGTTCTCGTTCAATATTTCATATTGAAACGCGTGGATATGAATTTTCGAGTCTGATAGAAACGGGCTAGAATTGTTTTGCATGAAGCGCTGCGCTTCGAAGCTCATTTTTTTCTTAGTTTTTTTTTGTTTTTTTTTTGTTTTTTTTTTTTATTTTTATTCTTATTTTAATTTATCTGAATGATTGACACAAAACATACCAACACTTTAAACATTTGACGAATAAATTAACATCATCTGCAAAAACCGAGAAACAGATATTTCCGTTTACTATTATTTGATCGATTCAGAAAATCGAAATTGTTACCTACGATTAGCCACGTGAGTGGAACATCAACAACAAAAATTTAACATTAAATCTCCCCTTTTCCAGTAATCCCCGACAATTTGTTAGCCGCGTACCTTTCTCAATCCTCTTCGATAAAGTGGACACGTATATTATTATAAATTTAATAATTATTAAATTTTAAAATGGCCGACTCTTTGATACGACGTTGGAAGCAATGCAGCAATCGCATCGACGCAGATTCATGACCACAAAGTCATTTATAAAAACTATGTATAAATGGTAAAATTTGATAAGCAGTGTTATCGAGGATAACTATGAGTTTAATACTATATCATCATGGTGTCAAATGGTAAAGTCAGATTTAATTTTTTGTTACATTCTTTTTAGTTGCTTGTTACCAACACCAACGGCGATACGATTTTCTCGTATTGTTTTCAGTTAGTCGTAATATTCACGCGGACAAAACTTGCTTGTAAAGATATTCGCAAATTGTAGATAAGATCGAAAACATTGTTAAAGATACAATTTATTGTAAAGAATTTCAACAGCATCAAGTGTAACTGAGAAAAGTACAAAAACTTAACGTAAAAAATTCCGCACTGTACTCTGCGAATGAAACTCAGTGAGGATTTGTCAGTTAAGTAACGTTGTTGGTTGAAGGTGGTCCGCCAAATCATTGGACTCTTCCGTTACAATTTTCCTGCCCAATCGAGAAAACGTGAACATGAAAACATTTTTGCGCGTACTTATTAAATCCACTCTTTCATTGTTTTTTCATGGCGAGACTTTTTAAAGACCTCACCGCGACCACGGGATAGTAAAAGATATATATTTTTTATATCGTATATATAATATAAATTGTAATTATGAAACTCGGTAATAATAAATGTGGTAATGATAACAACAGTAACGTTATTACTATACATTATGCTAAGTACAAGGACCATGCGATGGACTCCCAGTACAAATTCTAATAGTTGTGTATTGTCTGTAAGGTTCGTAATTTCCTCTTATTTTCAACAATAATATGTATCTAGAGTTAATATTGTATAATAATAGAATTTCTCATCAACTCTTTGCTTAAGGCAAATTTTATGTGCCTTCGGAATAATTATTTTATATTCGCTCTCACGCGCTTTCGTTCTCGCTCTCTTGTTCGTCTGTTTCGCATGCGTTCCTCACAATTCTCTTTTCTTAACGAAGAAAGTCGTATCTTCTATGGTGAAAAAATGACTCTGAAAAAATTGCAATCTCCCACTTAACACAGAGGACATTCACTATATTCTCCCAGAAAATCTGATTTTCTCCTAACGCCACATTTATACTTTTTTCTCGTAATTGGAAAATTGTATTTCTACCTTTCTCTCTCTCTCTCTCTCTCTCGCGCTCTTTCTCTCACCATAATCATGCCCCGGAATCCGTCTCCTGATCGTTTGATTTATTCTTCCCCTTTTAGATTCGGAAATTTCCCATTAGTCTCCTCCCTACGTTGCAATGAATTTTGAAAACGGACCTCATATAAAACGAGTCGGAAAAGAATGTTATTTTGTGCGATAGATTCGTTCAAGTTAAACATTTGCTGTTTGTTCAAAGCATCGTTATTCAAAACCTTTTTTGTACACTTACGAGTTATTATCGAGTAAAAAATTCGAAAAAGCGGCATATCAAAGCAATAATACTGTTCGTTGGGGACAGCTTTGGTTAATCAATGTTCCGACGCGTTTCATAATCGCTAGTTTTCGAATCATCAACATATTCGCCCAACCGAATTCCTGTCTGAGTCGTCGCGTTGCGTTTCGTCCGTCTACTCGTGAAACGATATAATACACGTAAAAAACAGAACATATTCGAAGGCACCTGTGTTATACGATCGAGTACGTGTGCTGAATCGGCCTTACTCCCTCCAACTATTCATCACATTTACCTGCGTTCACACGCGGAGGAAGACTGACAATAGTATGTGAGTATTACTAAAAGTTGTTGCGATTGACGGATTACGTATTCATAATTGATCTCTCTCCGCGCTTGATTCTGCGAGAGCGCCGTTAACGCGTTGACAAATTAAACCCCTCCAAATTAATTCGCTACATCAATCAGTCGGAACAGTTTCGAGACACAGACGTGCAAATCAAAGCCCGCAACTGAATCCTTTCTGAAGTCTCGATTTCGCCACGACGTTTCAATTTCAAGAACTCTTCGCAAAACCCACGTACGATCAACGCATCTTGGGGAAATTCCTGCAAGCATCATTTCACTTTCTCATCGTTCTTTCTTCGTTCTTAATGCATACGGTTACATTATACCTTGGAATATACTAAATAATACCCGCCGATCTGTCTTTTATGTCAATTTATTGTTAAGAAGACCCAGGATGCTTAAGTTCCGGACCATCGTCCAAGCTTGGTGGTTCTTGAAAAGCCCCATCTCGAGGCGTTTGTGTCGCACGCCGCAGCATGCTAAACACCTATCATTCAAGAATCCTAATTCAGCTTACGCATCCTGAGCGATTTTGTCGAGTTTCGACCGTGTGAGGATGAGGCTGCCAGCACCTAAATATGCGCAGCACGAAACGGCGATTGCGCAATCGCTCAATTTGAATTTAGTTTCGGGGAAAACAAATAATCGTGCTTTCAATTTCGCCTTAACGTGCTTCGGGGATTGGTAATTGGCGGCATTTCTGCTGTAGCAAAGAAATCACGTGAGATGGACAGACGACATGAAGGCGAATACAAGGAGAACGAATGTCAACATAAGGGTTACGCGAGTCGAATGATCCACGCCGCCGCAGTATTTTATTTCCAACTCTTCAGGGTGATAGTTGATGCACTTGGACGGGCGGCGCCGATAGAGGCGCTCCCTGCGCGCCGTGCAGGCTCCAGGCTCAGTCAGGGCTTCGATGGGCCTTATACTGAGTTTTTTGCTGCCGCATGGACACATCGTGTCAACCACCAAGAGAATGAGGTTTGTATGTTGGATTTTCTGGACGCTAAATGGCCTGTTCGACGTCAAACAGAAATAATAAGTGTGATCAATTGCGATATTACAATTTTTTATTTAGTTATTTATTATGGAAATATTGTTAACAGCAAATAATGTTCAGAGATGAGTTTATGTTTGAAATGCATTCGGCTACCTTTACACTAAAGTATAATTAAACCGCTAATACCGTTGGATTTAAGTAATTCTGCGAAATTCGTCCAAATATGAATTATTAAGTATATTTTTATAAAGTTACTGTATGTACCTTTCGCAACCCGATGAATGACAATTTGTTAGTTTCCCTTTAAGGGGATTTCCTTGGCCATTATTATTAAGTCTTTCTGGTTGCAAAATATATAAATCGGTCTTTTTCTCACACAAGCGTAGTTTGTTTGGATCAAATGGCATGGAAGCTGATTGTAAAGTAGGAGGTGATGCTGCAATAGGAGGTTGCATTACAGCCGGGTATATGGGATAACGGTCATTTTCCAAGTCCATTCCTGAATCTTCTGTCATTTCAGGCAGATATTCATGATATATATTGTCTGTAATATAGGTATATAGTTCAATTTAGTTCAAATAGTTAATAGTAATCCAATATTAGTTAAACTACAATTTATTTTTAGGATATATTTGACTAAAATAACATAATTTAGACGTTGAAATAGTGGTTTTCAAATTTGTATTTGAATTTGGTTTAAAATTATATTATGAGTATTTGTATTAATGTTTAAGAAAATTATAAAAAAAAATTGCCCTACTTAAGATGGTTGGCAATTATAAATAAAATTATTTAAAAATAATTAATTATTGTGTTTCTTGCGAAAAATTTCCGAATTTTGAATATTACCTTCGTCATCAGGATCATTTCCATATCCCAGAACCGACTGCCATGATCCCCTTAAGTAAAGATTAAATAGAATACTCCAAACGACATTGCCTACGTTCATAAACGTTTTCATAATTTTTTCCTGTATTCTAGTTGCTGTAGAGTAATGTGACATTTGTGGCGAACAAATACCTTGGTAATCTACAACAGTGACTTTTCTGAAAAGTAAACATAATACGTTAATGACAAACTAATTTCCATTTCTTGTATATTTATTTAATTAATTGTTATACCGTACCTGAATATTTTATCTTGGACAAGAGAATCCATTATGGTTCCATCAATTTCGCCAAAAAATTTACCCGTATGCTCGTGACGCTCGCTAATTATTATAAAGCCATTGTTATCCAAAATATAACAGTCAAGTTCATCGGAAGCACAATTTTTCTTGCAAATTCCACCGGTGCACTGTAAAAATAAACATATGGCGTTTTGTAGTATACAACTTCTATTGGTCAAATATAATATTTTATTAATTATTAAACTAGTATTATCTATATATGAAGAAATTATCTAGTATTTTATTATATTTTCAGTTTGCGCAAAAAAATATATAGAAAAAATTTTTTTTTCATATTTTCAAATTTCTTTATTCTTTAAATTACAATTAGTCATTATTAAAGGTATATTAAATTTAAATGCTATGTCAAATATAGTTTAACAAAATAAAGTTTGAACTCGATTAAATGCTTTTGGTAGTTATCTGATAGTTGAAAACAACATTATTTTTATTTTAAGGTCAATTCAACGAAATTACAATTTTATTTAAATAATTTTATTAAATTTAATGTAATGATTTTATCTGCACATTAATAATATATTCATATATTATGTTTGAACCACTATCAACATAAGTATTGCAATGTCTTACTGCTGATGTAATATTCACGAAATGCGATGCAAGTGATGAGTGCTGAAACTGAAGACCCACTACTGCTACCGGTGCTTTGTGACCCTTTCCTTCGACAAATACTGCATGAGTTGCAGTCACTAGTGGTTTTGGGTTGTCAGCTAAACAGCATAGTTAAAGTTTAGGTTTAAATGTAATTTAACATAGGTCGCTTAGGTTAGCATTTTGAACGATTCCAACATTTCAATGACGTGCATTAAGATGAAATATAACTTACTTGTATTTAGGGGAATATAGTGCATATATATAATATCTAAATATCTATATATATATATATACACACCATAAATTCTAAACACAATATGTAGTATAAAATTGAAAATACAAATATTTAATAAAAATTTTAAATATATTTTATAGATATTATATATTATAAGATATTAGTAACATAATAATCAAATGCTACTATACGTATTATTTTACTAGGAAAGTACTTTATCCTTTGGTAAAAAGAATATATAATTTTAATAATTTCGAAATTTACGTTTTATTTACTCCAAATTTTAATTTTACCTGCATCAAAAGGTACGCTAAAAACAAAACTCTCGGGTTCTACAGAATGCTGATCTACCGCTCTTTTGTACCATGAAGAATCTATCGCCCTGCTGTATTTTTCAGCAAAATCTCTGAAATAAATAATTTAAATTTAAGTAAAATAAAATTAATTTAAGTAAATAATGCTATAAATATTAAGTTAATAATACATATAAATCTATGTATTTAATTTGACTAGAAAAAAATAAAAAATTTTCTAATAATTTTAAATTTTGTAATTATTCAAGCAGATTTTTATTTATGCATTTTTATTAAAATTAGATTAGAACAGAATTAACAAAAATCTTGTATTTTTTCCTTTAATTACTTAATTTATCATTTAAAGTTTGATTGATTTTCTTTTCAAAATATACCTAATTTTATACGAATAATTTCAATTAAAAGTATATACACTGAGAAAACAAAATGGCAAAGATAACGAAATTTGTTAACTATTATAAATAAAACAAAAGTAGATAAAGATTATTGTTTATCACTGAAACTTTAAACTTACGGTTCTTCTGGAGATTCATCATTTTGTTGGTGTTCGTGCCATCGAAAGAGGCCACTCCTCGTTGCTATGAAACTACGTTTTACACCAAATCTCCCTCTCCCTTGACTGAAAATTGATAAACTAGTGAGCATGATTTCTTGTGTGCAATTGATTAATACATAGGCACAACATGTTGTAATAATGCCTATTTCACAAATTATTAAGTTAAAATTTAGATAAAAAATAAAATTTAATACAAATTACAATTTATTCAACATTAAGTATCAAACAATCTTACTATTATATTAATAATATTAATATAATATTATAATAATATTAAGAATAGACTGAAATGTTGTATTAATATTTCTATTTAGGATCTGTAAGTTTTTATACAAATATAATGTATAAATCAGCTCCTACAAAGAGAAATTGTAATACAAAATATCAAAAATAATTTTCAAAAAATGAACAGTTTTTTTAGACAATATTAATATAAAATTAAAATTATATATTACGATAGAATATAAAATCGTATATCTTATTAAAAAATAGAGTGAACTCATAAAATAAGTTTGCACATATTTTACATTTATTATATTGCATTATTTATATGTAAGTTATAAATCAAAGATAAAAAATATTTTTAAATAATTTAATTCAATGATTATAGTTATAAAATGAAATTTAAAATTATTAAATCAATTATATAATTTTTAACTACATATAATAAATAAATGTTATATATTAAATATATTATTTTAATAAATTCTGTATGATGTCAACTTTAAAACATTTTTTAAAAATTAAAATAAAAATAATACAAAATATTTTCATAAATATACTGAGATGATTCTTATCACAACTAAATTAATTTCTTTATTGAATATAATATAATATATTAAATTGTTAATGAAATTAGAGAATTTGAACATTTTCACCTGTAAACTAGTATGTAACATACCATCCAATTCATTAGTTGAAATATATTAAATCATAATGTTTTTAATTAAATAAAAGTTATTTTTGAAATTATTTAATTTTGAATGATCTAAATATTTGAGAAATAAACAAATAAATATTAACAAATGAATTGAATAATTATATAAGTTTGTAAAAAAATTAAAGTTTATAAATAAATAAATTAATTAAAATGATAGTTTTTGAAAATAAAACAATAAATATATATACATAGGAAGTATGCTTATGCAGACAGAATTGACGGAGGTGTTTCCCTTGGTAAGAGCATTACCGTGCATTAATCATGTGCGTTATTTTTTAAACGTATAGTTGTGCATAGTGATTACCTGTGCAATACAGCCATCAGTATGGCAATTGGGCTGGCGGTGAAGACACACAATCATAATATAATCAAAATATACAAGAAAATAGAAACATTATTAAATAAAATCATATCGGCATATAAGGTGCATTGTGCAAAATTTTAAATCAAAGAATTGAATTTTGAATGAAATCACGTGCAACGTAGATTCAAAATCTGATCGAAAATTTATTAATAGAATTTCCGTAAATACTCATAGAACGTTAATAAACTAATGGATAGTTATTGTTTAACCAGTAAAAATTAAAAAAAACTTTGTTTTAATTGACATATAAAGGATTATAACTAATGATCCTTTATTCTAAAGTAAAATTATTATTTACAATAAAGAAAAGACAAAGCCTATATAATTGAACATTTTTGAAGAAATGGTAATCTTTAATTGGTAACCTTACATCAAAAAAAAGATATTGGTATTTTAACAGGAAATTTAGTGTTAAATATTTCAAGCTATATCCACGCAATTTAACAAAATAGATAACAAGATAACAAAATTATCTATTAAGGTGACATAAAAATAAGTACCAATGAATAAAAATGTTATCAGAATAATCGTACAACCCAAAATCAAACAACACGAAACATTTCTATCACAATAATATTAGAAAATGTTATAATTATAATATTAGTAGAAAATTGTTGTATTATTAACAAGAATTCCTATTACATAACAAATTCTTGATGTAATTAACGTTAAATTTAAAGAAATTAATTAAATATAGCCATTGATTAAAAAGTAATTTTACTGGTTAATAAACAAGTTCTTTAATTTTCGTTCTGTGGCAATTACCGAAATCAAATTTATACTGTACCATAAATTTGTCCGTGACAAATAACTTCTATACATAATATACATATATTGTATGCCTAACATGCTTTATTTCATTCATACTTTATTTAATAACTAAGAATATTTATGCTATTATTATTTTTTTTTAATTATTTAAATTAGCATTTATATTCTTAATATATTTTTATTACTAACGTATCGACTGAGTTCAAAGACCGTTTCATATGACAATGTTAAAATTTAAAGTCATTTTATGAAGATTTACTGTCTGTAAATTTGAAAAAATAAAAATGTAATTTATATTTTAAATATTTATTCTCATTATTCGCACGTACTTTCCATGTGTATATATGTATAAATTATGTACAGTTATTTTATATTTCAAATTATATATATAGAGTTAAAAACAATCTTTTGTTGAAATTCATTTATTAATGTTGCACGTAATTCCTGGATCATCGCAAAACACGAAAAAGACATTCATTTTTTTTGTTTCATGCCACGTGTCAGGCAATGCCAACTAAGTCATTGACTTGAAGCTTCCTACGATTACGGTGTTCTTTATTCGTAAGATCGATTTTGTGCTTTGTGCATTATTCGACATTTTCTCGTTCAGTCCTACTTGGAAAAGTGTTTAATGTACGTGTTTACATTATTGGTCCTCTTTTAATAACGCCTATACTTACTTCTCGTGATCCGTCCTATGCATACTCTTCTCACTTCTCTTGTCAAAGTCTTCCGTCACGTATGCATCCATCACTAATGATTGTACTAATGGTTTATCACCTGTTCAAAATAAAAATTCGATTTTTAGGCTCGTTTCTTCTGAGTCGAATTTTTAAACGTATCAATTGATACAAGTATTAAATTTAATCCTTTATTAATTAAATTTATAGTATAGTTATCAAAGTATACGATATGTTTATAATCAAATTAAGAAAAATTTATATTGAATTTATTTACTTTTGTAAATTAATCATTCTTTTTTCAGATTTAATAACTGTCAACCCAATTCGATTACACATTAATGTAGCGTAATTATATACATATAATGTATAATTTTATAAATGTAACATTAATGTAATTTTCAGAACTACGGGTTTATAGTGTATATAATAAAACAACAATATTAAGTTTCCATTTTTTTTCATTTAAAAAACGATTTACTAGAATTTATATTTTGTTAAATAATAGATTAAAATTATGTATTTAATATTGGTTTAAATTTAGATTAGTTAAAATATAATGATGATAAACTATTTAATGTTTTGTGAAATTATTTTTAAATATTTTTGTCTTAATACGTATACAAGTCAAATCAATATTTTAAGATCAAAAACACTTTTAAAGTAAAATGAATATCAATCAAATAGAGTACATCAGAAAAGCGTTCATTTTATTTAAATTCCGATTAAAGATTGCAAAGAAAGATTATTTTTAAAATAGTCAAGAAAGTTGTACGATGTGAATCTATGAATACTATATATAGAAAACATGAACAAAATTTTTAGTAAGGTGAATAGTAACTTTGTAGATTAAGAAATAAATTAGAAAAAAATTTAAACCAATAAAGCAAAAAAATGATATTTTTCAACTTCAATCCTGCTTGATGTTATTTTGTCTATTTAATGAAAAACTATTTTTATGGAATTTATTAAAATAAAAAATCGGACTATACAGTAATACACATAGTTGCATAATTTATATTTATGTTAATTTATATGGGTAATTTATATGGGTTTTCAATAAGAAAATACATTATATTTATTCAATCATTTAAATAAATTATAGAGATAGTTTTTAAAATAAACTACAACTTTTCCACGGTTTTTCATTAATTAATGATAGTTTATATTTAATATATTAAAAATTATGTATTTTATGGATATTTTAAATTTATTTTTATTTCATTTTCTTAAAAGTAAATAAGTATTTAGAATGTTAATATAAAACAGTTTCTTCCCAAAAAAAGCTTGACAGATTTAATCAATCTTTGATTTAGTCAACAAAAGTAATAGTTAATAAATCAATTTAAGATTAAAGGTTGACAACTTTATTGTCAAATTTAGATAATTTTATTGTATTTACCGTCCATACA
>JABFQC010006303.1:0-10879 GCA_022817085.1 Psilanteris sp. ZL-2020 | reverse complement strand
GGCTAAAGCGGCTATACGAACAGTAAAGAGTTTTAATGATGACAAGCACAGCAGCTCATTTTAACTTTATGATTTTATTGTTTTCCTTTAGCATGAATTAATAGACCATTAATGCTAGCTTAATGCTAGCATAATACCACCATAATGTTAACAATTAATGCTAGCTTAATGCTCACATAACCGCGACAGATGTGTCATAGTATTGGTCGCAAATATGTGGCATTAATGTTGAATTAATGTAAACATTTCGTTAGCATCATGCTTTCATTGTAAGACTTTGACTACTAATGCTAACATATAATAGCATTATGCGAGCATTATTATCCTAACATTAAATGGCAGTATAATACTCAAGCATTAAATGTTATCTGGGTATCAGCGGAGAGGGGAGTAAAGCAGATCATTGGCGTTCATTACTTGAATGGGTAACCGTTCTAGTAAAACTTTATAATATAATAATAGATTTTTTCTGTGGATGTTATAGTATATAGTTACACAAAATTATAACACTATTTAATTAAGCTTATCTTAATTGCAATAAATCGTAAATAAACTATTTCCGTCGAAGCTTAATGCAATTTAGTTTATTTATTATTTATTATAATACTAAACATTCATTCAAATGATTTTTTCATTTTGGAAGATTTTATACAATAAAATTAAACGTTTAAAAAATTGTTAACGGAAAAACAAATTCGTATTTTTGGTAATGTTTATAATAATAAGAAAATTCCTGGAATAAATAATATACGTTAATTAATAAAAAAATATACTATATTTCTAAGTACTACATTGTAAATCGTAATTGAAGAAACTTTTTCAAATAACTATCATACGTATATTGTTTTATATTTATTTATATAAATATATAATATATATGCTATGTCAAATTATATATATATATATATATATACATATATATGTGTGTATGTATGCATGTATGTGTCATAGAAATAAATACTGTTCTTGTTTTAATTCTTAAATTACTTATTTAGTTATACTTTATATATTATTACTCGAGTTCGATAATTTTATTATTTAACTCTTTCATTACATATTCTATATATAATAAAAATATTGGTTTCTAAACTTACAACATAAAATGTATTTTTTTTTCAGCAAAATACTGTTTATAAAACAGTATTTGGTTTGCATAAAAATTATAATAATCAATACGGTTTATTTATTTAATAGAACCATATAGCTATACATATTAAAATATAAGTCATATATAATATTATATAATTTATATAATAATATTACTATAACTACTATTATTTATATAATATTTTATTTTTGTAAAATTTTATGTACTTTAAAATTGCAAAAAGTTCGTTTAAACTTTTATTTTATACAAGAATGATTCATTATAATACGAGGATATAAGTAAAATAACGATATATTTAAAATTAGTTTTATTTATTAAAAATCCAGTCGTGTACAATTTGTGTATAAATCAGGCAACTAAACGGTGTGTAATTCTTTTCAAGTCATCAAAAAATAATTTAGAATATACTGAAGTGTTTTTACATTATCACTATTTTACAAGCAGCGTCAAGATTTCGTCTTTTTGATTCTTAATTTATTCGAGAATGGATTTTTGGAAGTACTGGTAGACAGGGTCGTATTTCAAACCATGACCGTAGGAGCCATGATGACCAACTCCATAACCCTCATGATGACCAACTCCGTATTCGACACCGTAGTATGGTACGTTGTAGGTAGGATAGGTGGGAAGGACAGATCCGGATACGGTATTGTAGCCAGTTCCTACTCCATAACCATGGATTCCGTGTTTGTATCCGACTCCTTGACCGTGGGGTACCTAAACAAATCCATAATTGATTAAACACTCGCATCAGTATGCCAATATAAAAGCCAACCAATTTTATAATTTATAATCCATAAATTTTACAATAATCAAATCCTGTTTGAAAATGAAACTTTTAAATACATTTCTGTTTCAGTGATTTATGTAAATTTACAACTTGTGTAGAAATTCAGAAGTTAAATATAGATGTATAGTTGTTCCATTTTCAGTAACAATTCATCCAATTATAAACAATTTTGTTGCAATACTAACGCTGTATCCAGTGACACCGGTTTTGTATCCATGGACAGGAATGACTTCAGCTCCTTCTTTGACGTATACGGTGTTATAAGTGGGGTATCCGGAGTAAGTCTGAACTCCCATTGGGTATCCGTAGTAGTGTCCAGAGACGCCATGAGGATAGCCATAGGTTTGACCTCCGACTTTGGAGAAGTGTGTGTCAAAGTATGGGCCAGTGAGTTGCCAGCTGAATCCTAAGAGATCATGGTTGTTTGAGACTCCTGGGGTTACTCCTACGGTGTAATCTACGTTTTGCAGAGGGTACGCCGAGGCTGCGGCCAGAACGCCCAAAAGAAGTAAAGCGATCTACAAAGAATAGAAAATAATTTTATACGATTTGTTTAGAAAAATGTATCGATTATTATTACAAATAAAGATTTTTAAAATAAATTATCGAGTTGTAATTAATTATACCATAATGAAGCTTGCGAGTTGGCTTGACTGGACCAAACTAATGAATTATTGCAATCCCACAAACTGTACCATTCCAGATGAAGTTTGCCATATTTATACTGCAGAATTTGTTAGGGGGTTATCGGTTTTATCATTGTTTGTGAAAAGGAAGCATACAGGGTACACCTCGTTATCAAATTTATGCGCTTACGGTTGCATTGCTATCGCGTTAATGAAATTTCGATGGCCCAAAGGCCACATTCGATATCGTTCGGTTATATGAATTAAACAGTAATCTGCAATGCCGCAGCAAATTTTTTCCTGTTGGCATTCATTCTCGCACCAAGAAGCGTAATTTTTACAAACGAAAACAACTTGTATCAATTATCGTGTATAATTTTCTTACGATTTATGCAAGTCTTCTGATTTTCTCAACGTTGCGTAATTTAAATATACAAATTTGGCGGACAATAAACATTGTTAAAACTCGACAAAGTTATCTAGAATTAAAAAAAAACACAATTTAGTTTTTGTGTCGCATGCGTATTAATTTATGCGGGGTTATTTGTGTAATCAAATTATTTGTCTTTTTATCTTAATTAACAAATTGCACAATCACAACATACAGAATTTAAAACAAGGTTTCAAATTTGTCCAAAGATTTTGATATTAACGATATATTGGTTTCACTTTGGCAATGATTGCATGTTTCGGCCTTGCTGGGGCCGGTTTTTTGTCCGTTGTTATTAACAAATCTTCAAAAATTATTGCACCAGAAATAATTATACTCACGCCAGCAAATATAATCCAAACTAGTAATTCTAACAATATCTAAAACGAATATTTGTGTCTTAAGTCAGAAATTTATATATTTACACATATGAATAATTTTTTGTATTTATATTTTGACATTTTTAATTTATTCGTTTACAAAAGTGAAAAAAAAAAACAGTTCTCAACAAAATTAGTTTAAAACAAATCTTATTAAACTCCTCTTTATTGTGTTTATGACTCGGTGCTGTTAATTTTTAAATATTTTTTTATTCTTTAAATTTAATGGATTTGAAATACATAACGCTTATAATATATATTCTAAATTAATATATACATTATTTTGTCAGCATCCTAACATACCTGTGCTGTTGTCAGTACTAATCTCATGACATGTTTATTATTAATGAACCATTGGATCATTAAAATTGGTGACAAAATAATCACATCCAGTGCGTGTAATACCGCTTTATAAAGTATTTTAAAAATGTAATTTCTGAAAAAAACAAAAAAAAAAACAAACAAACAATTATGTTAAGAGAATCCAGAAACAATAAATAACTAAACTAATGAAAATGTTTTCGAATATAATTAATTACATAATTGTGATAATTTTAGATTAAAAGTAAATTGAAAAATTTATACTTAATTAAAAATCGGCGACGATAATTGATCTGTTCGGTTGAATTTTTTGAAGGTATCTTTGTAGTATTCTTTATTGGCGAAGAAATCATTTTCGATTAGATCGTTTTCATTTCTAATTTTTAAAAGGTCAATAGTGTGTATCCATGATATTAAATAATTATATGGCAAAATAAATGTTGCATTGTATTGATTAAAAATACATACAACTTTATAACATGTCTTTATAGTTGACTACTTCAATCGTCTATGTCAAGTTCAATTATTTATAACCTATATTGCGGATATTATGTATATTACATTTTTCGTGTATCATTTAATGTTTAGTAATAATACTACAATAGTGATTAATAAATTAAAAGTAATAGTGTTAATATTAATTAACAATCCTTTTAAATTTTCTAATTCAATATATCAGCAATGCATTCCACGACTAATTTTCAAAATAATGCTGTTCTTGTAGGAAAATATTTGATTTCATTAATAAATGCATATTATTTTACGAATGTACTAAATCGCATTATTCGTAATTATTTCTCTTAGAATTTTCGTAATTAAGAAAATTATTATTAATGTTTTATCATGTTTAAATATTCATTATAAGTAATATGGCAAAGAAATATATAACATAATAGAATTACAATATTTTTTATAATAAAAGCATTGATAGATGCATGCAATTAATAATAATATTTGAAAAAAAATGGAATTATTATTTTAGAAATCGAACGTTAAACCGTAAATAATATTTCGTTAAATAATCCTGTTGTAAATGCGAATACTCGCGGTCATTTAATTTGCAATAGAAAAATGAAGCGAAAAAGGATAATTTATTTTTAGTAATAAAACAAAATTTAATGTTTGTGGCGAAATAATTTGAATATTATTGAATTGAAAAGTGAAAAAATATAATAATATTATTGAATAAACAATTTTATACATTATGTTTCAAGCGTCAAATTACATAATTCATAAACGATTTTCTTACATTTTTTTTTCATTAAAATAATCATAAATTTCATTATAAAATAGATACAGAACTATACAGAATATACAGATACAGATCAAAAGAATATTTATTTATTCAACGTTGACAAAAATATGAACTTTAAATAAGACGTTAATTAATACACAGAAAGAAAAAATAATGCATCTCTTTTTTTTATATTTTATTTTGTATTTTTAACGATAAATGCAAATTACAGTCTCTTCTAATATAAGGTAACTAATAATAATAATACTTATCGAAAACATCTATATTTTAATACATAAGAAAATATATATATATATAATTATTATAATATACATATATACTTATATATGAATGAAATTATTTCATTTAATTTTTCAAACTAAAACATTAACTATATTGAACTAGGTTGCTTTCTTTTAAAACTATAATCACAATTATGTTAAACAACGAATACGTAAATAGTCTAAAATAAATGTATATATATACTACAGAAATTATAATACATCAATTTTACTATCGACAATACAATTATAGCTGCACGGAGGAAAAAGGACTTAGTAAGATCTACTGAAAAGTTTAGTTAAACCAGTATCATAACCGTCAAATTCAGTTAAATTAACTGTGAGATTCAGTTTTAGTTAAAATAACTATAATTTTAAGTTGTAATGCAGCCAAAACTGACATTTTTAACTGAAACAATTGAAATATTCAATAAAATTGACTGATTTTGTTAATTCAAGTATCATAATTGACTGCCATGTTCTATCAAAATATCTAATCTTTTCAGTTGGACCAACTGATTATTTTCAGTCATGGCTATACATTACTAAAAACTCAGTTAAATTTATTGAATATACTATTTTTTCTCTGAGTGTGCATTTCATAAAAGTTACGTTGATTGTGCGTATTTGAAAAGTTTATAATTTTTATGTTAAATATATAATTTTGGGTTCATTATATGAAACTGAAGATAGTTGGTATATATGACAAACAATTTGTATATACCATATTGAAACAATACGAAAATTATAAATTATATAATATTAATTAAAATAATCTCATATGTTTATTATAATACAAACATATTTTATAATATCTCATAGCCGGTAACGAATATTATGATATAAAATGTCTTATTTTACCATTCATCTCCAAACATTATAGAAATAATTACACATGTTTCAACCAACCATTAATATATACTCGCTTACGTGAATTTATACCAAAAACAATATTGTACATTTTTAATACACTCTGGCATTGGTAGAAAAATTCAATAGACGTTTAGAAAATTATTCTACCGCATTAGCAAATGTTTTCATTTATATAGTAAAATCGATTATATATAAAATAATAAAAGTAGAAGGGATTTTACACATTTTTGCTACAACATATAATAAATATGGTTTTAATGGTATAGTAATGTTTTAAATATTCTTCAAAATATCATTCGAACGCCAAAAAGTATGGTCATTTATAATATAATATTTTTCTACAATATTTATACACTTGGAACGTGTTAAACAAATTTCATTTTATATCAATAATATACATCATTGCATTATGCATTATTAACAAAAGTAAAATAAAGTTTATATAAAATGATTCAGTAGAAAAATATTCTGTTCGGATAACGGTAGACGGGTTTCGGTTTGGGATTTATTCTTGGATCGTACTTCTTCCTCTTCTGTTTTGCAATCCTTCGTCTATTCATTTGTTGTCTGTACACAAACAAAGGTCTGAACACTTTCGCTTCCGCACCATCCAAATCATCCAAAGTATTTTGACTTTTGGTAGCAACGTCAGCCGACCTCTTGACCTTTCGTAGGGGATCGATTGGTGATCTTACATCGTATTCATCATTTCTTTTTGGTTTCACCCGATTTAGAACTCGCAAAACATTGTTATCCTTAAAATCACTCCCCGTTGATGCATTTAAATTAAGTTTTTGACTGTGTTCGGACTCCTTCAATCCATTCTTCGAATTCCCATACATCGGTTGATCAAAAACATTAGTATCCAACCTGATGGACCTAACTTTGCCATCGAGTCCTGTTTCACCATCAATTTTTAATCGGTGTTTTTCCAATTTTGCAGCTAATTGTTCAGCAGATCGGACGATTGCTTCATTCGAAGGAACCCGTCGATCGTCACTTTTTAAGGCCATTGATGAAACTGTCAAGATTAGGAACTGGAAAAAGGAATGCACAGTTAAAGATTATCTACGTGTGAGTATTTTCTGCATTTCAAGGATTTTTTAAAGTATTACGAATGTTAAGACACAAAATTCTAAGTATTATAATGATACATGGATTTAGATACATTAATTTCTTCATTTGAATGGCGAACGTTGCTTTTTTTATAATTTATGTTTTTTAAATATACATTGAAAAAACCAAGCGGTAATTATTACCATTTAAGCTGTAATGTTTACCATGTAAGTGGTAACCTATATCATTTATGTGGTAATCTTTACTGCATAGTTTCTTCAGAGTATGTTTGCCTCTCTTCTTCTTGAAATAGGTAAATAAATTATAATTCTATTAAAACAAAATCAACGTCGGCAGATATATTGATTGCGTGTCAAAATAAATAAAAAGATCACCATTACTTATATTATACCACATTCATATGATAAATATAATTAAAAAACAATATTAGATGTGCGGATTAGGAACCGTTTGGGTTCCAAACGTTTTACGATGGTTTTTTTTATTAATTAATATATAACAATTGCACTCACGATGCCAATAGTCCTCATTTTCACGCTTTTACGACAACTGGTATCACGATATACAACACGATTTCAGATATCGCAGAGATTAATACTTCAAATCGTAAACACCCGACGAAGACTGAAAGGTATATGCGGATAAACTCAAGGCGAACAATGCTTATATACGGACAGGTGTGATCTTGGGATCCACATGTAACTTAGTCTTACGCACGGACTGGTATGCAGATTTGTTGATACAAATAAGAAATAAGCAAGATGAAGCAGAGATGGGCAGGAAGAGGCTTATTCTTACCGAGAATACCGCATCGAGGAATGGATGAATGTGCTCGGGATTCTCAATAAAGAGCAACGTCCTGATATATGCAAGTTTTATGCTAGTTCCGAGACGCTACGCGTAATAGTGTTTGCGTATTTATTTATCAGATGTTAAGCAGGTCCGTAAAAAGATTTCGAATATTGAGGAAGTAACTACTGTTTATTATCCATTTCTTTATACACGGACCGAAATCGAACGGTTCGGTCGCACGAAATGGATATTGTAAATAATTAAGGTCAACTTTGTTTACAAACATATTTATTTGACGAATTACTATAATATCTTTGTTTTGATTGTATTCCTATGCTTACTAACTAATTCATAGAGGATGGTTTGTTTACAAAAATCGTATAAACAAATAATCGTGATTTCGCGAATTTGTGCTCATGAATCACGGAAGCAGAAAATTACGAAAATAAACAATAAACAATTGATTTAGGTTCGGCATTCTGTATATAATTAATTAGTGAAAAGATTGCATTATTATGAAATATGGAAATCCATTTTATAAAGAAAATAAACGTGGTTTATACTTTTATCATTATTTTCAATATGTTTTAAATGTGCTCTTCAGATAGATTTATTATTTTACGACAATTTGAACATTGCGTTTTGTTTTTAAAAATTTGTTCAGCGTTGAATAATATTCTGTATAAGTCGTAATTATAACTTTTCTTGAAAATAATTAATGCAAACTAAATAATAGAACAGATTTATAGACGAATTTTAATACTAAAATTACAGAGTAATAATACTATTTGTTTACATATTACTAACGGGTAACTTTCAGTCTGTCAATGAATGACTAATATTACGTTAGTTCATCATCGACGCATTCTGTTTAATTGGCATTTTAACATCCAACTGATAATTAAACGGCCATTTCCTGGTAATCCTTTCGTTAAATACACTCCGATATTTCTAAACCGTGAATGGACCTTACGATTTCGAACGTCTTTTAATTATTCGCGATTCTTTTGCGAATATATTTCTATTATTCAGTTAAGGAAAATATATTAATTAGAAATTAATGCAACACATATAACATTAATTTAATTACACATTAAAGCATTAATGGGTTTGTGAAAATAAAATTATGTTCAAATAATTAATAAAAAAGCAATTTTTATATAATGGTTTCTGTATTATTTCAATATATATATAAGAACTCTAGGAAATTTGGTTATATGTTAATCGAAATGCAATTACTTTTGCGATTCTATTTTAATTTTTTATATATAAAACTAATTCAGGTTATCGTATCTGACTAATAGTTTTTAAAAATTCGAACATTTTAATATTCAATCAACAAATTGTATTTTTTATTATATTTTTATTAAATTTAAATTTGTAGCTTATAATTATAATTTTTTTTTCAATTTCGTCAGTTCTAATGCATTATGTATTTCAAAGCATTTTATTATTATTTGATCTTAATTTTAAACACATTTTAAAAAATTTAATTGAGATATGGAAATTCAATTTATTAAGTCACTAAGTTTAAATGAACATAATATTGAGGAACAATGATATTATTCAAATGTAAAATTTATTAATTTCAGAATATATTATATATTAAAGATAAGCTAAAGATAAAGATAATATATTAAAATCAAATTACATATTTGAATAACTGTACATAACATTTAATCATCTACAATATCGTTCTGTTAATTAATTTCATACGTAAAAAGTGATTATTTTACTATGAGCTTTTGAGATCTAATGATAAGTATTAACGGTACAAATAATTTTATTAATTCAATTCTGTCAAAACATTGACTTCGAAATTCGAGTCAGAGGTCGAGGGCGTCAGATAGTAGGGTACAAATGCTACAGACAGAAAGTGAGAATGGCGTGAGATAAAAAAATTAATGATTAAATTGTAATTTGGATCATTAATGGTAAATAAGATACTTGAATAAAACCAATTAATTACCATACTGCGAATAAGGTTATTACTTTTAATTAATATTTTATTAATAATGTATTATATATATATATATATATAATTAAGCCGCTGTAATTTAATAATAATAATACAATTTAATTTTAATTTAATTCGTTTTTATTACTTATGTTAAGAAAATACATCAGTTTGAATTCTAAGTATAAGAGTAGAAACGGTGGTAAATAATCAAATTCAATATTGAATATATACATACCTGTAAAGTCGACTCTCGTAATATATATATGACAAACTGTATATTATACGTTGCATTATCGTACTATTTATATAATTTTTTAAATTTATAATATTAAATTTATAAGAAATAGTTAAATAAATAAGTTAATTGAATTCTATCTTCTGAATATATTTAGAAAAAAAGAAATTTTTAAAAAAGCCTATTTATAAATAATCAGATTATATATATGGTGGCATTTTCAGAAGATGGCACAACTTTTTACTCCGATAAAGACTAGAACAAAAGAATTTTGTGCAATTTCACTAAAAACGTATATGTAATTATTTCTTTCGCAATAAATGAATTTATGTATAAATTCTGTGATTTAATTAAGCGTCTTTAATTTAATTAGTATGAATAATAAGACAATAAATTATTATTTATGTGATTAAAACGATAAGTATTAATAAAATAAGTATTAATAAAGATAATTATATCAAACGTCAGTTGTTAAACAATATTAAAATCTTTGTCATAAAAATCATCGTTTCTAGAAAGAACAAATTAATATCAGTCCATTTAATTAATCTCCGTGAACCGTGATTTTACAAATTAATGCAACAATTAATTGAATGCAATTTGCAATTTAATGATAATTAATTAACATTTGTTGTTAAATACAAATTGTTTTTTTTAATTGTCAAATTGTCTTATAAAATTAAAAACTGCAAATATTTGATTATTAATTTGAATTTGCCAAATTATTGAACATTTTATTTAAATTATACTGAATATATATTTTATTATTAAT
>JABFQC010006302.1:0-10881 GCA_022817085.1 Psilanteris sp. ZL-2020 | reverse complement strand
CTGTAATAGTATGTTATTATACCACATGTTAAAATTAAAACTAACGTTCATCGAATTTATAATTATATGGAACACAACAGCAAATAGTATGCTAGATAATATTAACAATTGAAATAAGTTTGGAACCATAACCTGAAATGGAGATGCTGACCGTGCAATACTCGGAAAATCGCTATAACAAAAAATTTCGAAAAATTTGTATCGATATTAAAAAAAATTTCAATAAAATTTTTATTTTCAGTGAGGAGGATGTTAAAAATATTATTAACAAATATAATTATAGTGTAGAACAAAATTAAATTTTAAATTGAAATCCTATGATTATTACGGGATTATAATTCTCAAGTAACTTTTAATGGAATAATTTTTCAGATTCATAATATATTGCGCTATATTCGCAAAAAGTTTTAAAGGTTAGGGAAAATAAAATTATGAGAAGTTAATGTTAGTAAAAAATACAAAGAATCCAGAAAAAATGCGCGGAGGTAATAGTTTCTGTTCTCAACAAGGTGATTATTTTCTTTATAGACTGAATAATATATATTCATAGATTGAATAATTATTTATAAATATAGATTTATATTTATTTATTATTTGACCACAGTTTTTAGTTAAAATTTCACCTTCGTGATCTACAAACATTATTATTTAAATTTTTTTTGAAATGATTTTCAACCCTAAGTATTCCTATAGGAAGATGCAAGGGGACTACTAAAATAAGGATCCCAATGGGAACGGAAAACTATTATAACTACGTCGTTGTTCCTAGGTTGCGCCAAACATAGTTTCTTTTTTATTTAAGTCAACACGCATATATTAACAAAATTATTTTTTTTACTAATAAGTTCGTATTATCCGTTTCAGCCCCCGAAAGATTCGAAAATTGAATTCTTGCGATGACAGTGACATCTATCATGAATTGGAAAATACATTTTAAAATTACCTACTTTTCTTATAGGGAAAACTCTGGATTTTTTAATTTTATTCAAGAGATCCGCAGCACCGTATTTTGCGGGTTTGTTCTCAAACCTAGCGTTAATTATATTATGAATTAAATTAATATATAAACATAAAAAAATGTTTTTATTAATAATTCATAAGTTATATTCGTTTTTGTAAATAATATTAATGTAAATTATATGAAATTTCTATAGTTGTTTCTACAATTGTTAATTTAGTTAATAAATTCTCAGTTTAAATAATTGAAAATTAAAAGCAAAGCTTGATTCAATTGTGTATATCATTTTTAATCTTATTAAACCTATAGAATTTTGTACATAATTCTATTCAAATATATGATAATTATTCTTATACTACTCAAACAAAGACAATTGAAGATGAATCCAGATGAATGAATTTACATTAAAAAGAAGAACAACGAATAAAATTTTTATGACATTTTATTAATCATTACATTTATTATTTTCTTCAATTGCTTTATTATCCTTTTGATATATTTAATATATAATTGATATCTGTACAAATTATATTCTTTGAATGTAACATTTTCTGCTTTTTAACTGATGATCTTCGTAATTCATATACTTATAATAGCCATAGTTAGTACTCTGATTATTCATTGAAACTTTTATGATCATTATGCAAAAAAGCTCTTTCATAAAAAAAGGCCCCGCGAGACAAAGCTAAAATGGAATATGGAACGGGTGAGATAAAATAGAACAATGTATATTTTAAGTTAATATTACTTTCGCACTATATTATTACAAATTAGAAGTTTATTTATTTTAATATATATATATATATATATATATATATATATATATATATATATATATAACATACACACATAACACATTTAGATAGATTTAATATATTATATATTCCTAATATTGATACCAATGATGATAAAATTATACTAATAATAAAATAACAAAAATATTATATTAAATTTAATTAAGTTAACTCTGCGCATATTTTACTTAATAATAATCATTTATTACGCATTCATCTACAATTCAAAATTAAAATACATCGCATTGCCGTATCTAAATCAATATAGTGATACGAAGTATAAATGGAACGTCGCGACACGAAGCTACATAAGGAGTAACAATAAAAAATTAAATATATATTTCGTAGTTTAAAATATTACCGTTAAATAAATACGATTAAAAACTATTATAATGTAATTGCATTAGTACTAAAATTTTAATGAATGTGTACAAAGGATAATAAAAAAACATCAATCTTTCTTCATAACGATTTACAGAATTTTCCTTGTAAACAACTCATAATTCAATCACTTTAATTTCAGAGGTATTAAATTATACAATATAAAGAGCTAAGTAACTGAATCAGTCATTAAATTTGAAAGCCCGCGATGTCGGTGAGTTGAAGGAAATGTTAAATTTCTAAAAACAATAATTGACCTGTATAATTATTATCACAATATTTAATCTCATTATGCGAACAATGAAGCTTGTTGTTTAAAGGAAAAGAAGGATTCAAATTGAGTAAAGGCTAGTATAATAATTAAATAACTATAGATATATAGGTAGCAATGGCTATATATATATAAATTATTTTACACCGTAATAACCGTAACGAATACCAGAATATTACTGATCATACACGTCGCTGTGTCTAACAACGATTGTAATACGATACAGATATAAATTTAATATAAATGAAGTAGATAGTTTTAAGTTTTGTGCGATATGTACAAAATTTGTAAGAGGATGTAAGTTTCTAAACTTCATATAAGCTACATCCACTATTCAGTTATCATATAATTTTCAAATAACGAATAGGCATCTATAATAAAATAGTATGTAGTAAATACAGTTGAAGAACATACGAGTTATTACAACAACTTGCAGTTTAAGTCGTATTTTTACGCGTGAAATGCATACAGTCAGATTGAGTACACTGAGAAAAAAAAGTTTAATAATTTACTATATAATATATCAAAAGTAGACGATACGTGAAAATACAAGAAAAACTACTATATAGTACTATTACTACTGCTAACTACTATTAAGTATTAATACTTAAAAGCAACCTCAACTTCTGAATAGCTCATGATAACAAACTCAATTTCAAAGTAAATAAAAATCATTGATACTAGACATTTAACAACGTATGCAGAGTTTAAAATTTATTTATTTTAATTTCTCGCAATAGAGTTAAATAATGACGATATTCAAAAAGAAGTTTGAGTATGATTTATTTCTTTGTAGATTGTGATTTGTTTATGTATAAAAGTTTAAGTTATATAAAAATATTCGAATTATGATTTTAGTCTAATATATGCAGTCGATCTTAATGTTTTTATGGGATAGATTGTTCAACAAAAATATTATTATGGAAGTGTTGATACATTTTCAGCTTTGTGAATATTATATTATATGTATTAAGTATGAAAATTTATCGAGACAATAAGACTGTACAAGGTAGTCAATTTTACAGAAGAAATCATCAATGAAAAGGAGACTGTTACTGAAGCAATCATTCATAATGAGTGCGCTTTCAACAATATTCTAAGGAAAAGTATTGGTAAGTCCTATTCAAAGCATGGAATAACCGAGATGTTGGTAAGATAAGTAAGAAAAACTGGAAAAATGCTTTTATCAGTATAAAATGGATAAGGAAAATATTAAGTGGAGTAATATCGAAAAAGTACCTATATTAAAGAAAGAATATTGTCATCAACCCTGATTCATCTAATTTAATTCATCTATAAACTGCACTTTCACAGTGTTATACAGTTAATGAATTTTAAAAGGAAAGTGTATGGCGGAGAATACTATGCTATATTATTTTGTGTAAAAGGTTGAATATTTTGATTCCGTACTTCAAAAATAAATTCAGAATAAATATAAGACAACATATTTGTAGACATAATGGAATGAAATATTTAAATTTTCTATTAAAAGCATCTGTTGGAAAAGACTGGGAAATGAATTAGCCAACTTATGTTGGATTTACCAATGCATATATAAACCTAAATTGGAAAATGCAGCTTTATTTTGGCAGACGCAAAGGTGGAACTTGCAATCTGCAAAAAGGCTATACTTGAACATAATCAAGCAATTATCTTAAGGAGCTCTTTCAGAGTCAACAGAAACTCCGTTATAATAGTTCTGAGGGTCGCATTCAAGGTTAAATCACTAATCTAGAAATAAAAAGATTCTATTTCTCGAGTCACTTGTATGAAAAAACACAATTAAGTTTATTTTAACAGGGAGGACAGAATGGAAAAAAGGTAAAACAATTCATTTAGTGCCATCGCTCAAGTAATATAATGTATTCCAGGTTTGAAACGGCAATCATTAAACGGCCATCACGATAAGAATGTCGTAATATAAAATTTCGTATATTTTAAAATCAAATTAAAATTACTAGCAAATTTACAGTAATTTATAAGATTTCAGAGAAATCATTTGAATTTGGTAATTGTTTAGTAATATTTGACATATTTTTAGAAGTTTCTAACCATAATTTAACATTTAAAATGACAAGTAAATATTTATTATTTACATTTTTGCCTATTTTTCCTACTGTTATTATCCAGTTTGGTAAATTTTTAAGCTAATTTTTTTCAGGGTAGACTATACAACAAAGAAAATTGTAAAAAAAGCACAAAATTAATAATATTCCCGTGAAATAGGCGATATCGCAAAATGTAGTTCGTAATACATAATAACGCAACACTTTTTAATAAATTTATGATGCTAATACAAAATTGGTAAATCAAATGAAAATAAGACCAGAGTGAGGCAGAAAGAGAGGAATTGGTTTTTTTATTTTTCAACGCCGTAGTACATTTCACGAGTTCGAATGTGCTGCATTGTACACATAAATCATGAATTCGATTTACAAGTGCTGAATGCCGTCTACTTTATTATCCGAAGAATTAGATAAGAAATTTCTAACCCGACATTTACCTACCGATGGCATATTGTATGTCTGAGGAACATGTTTAGTAAATTTAGTTTCATGGAACGGAAATCTCTGAAAACTACAAATTCTAATACGCTGAAAGACATCTTTTCTGCCGTGATAGGGCCCGAGGGTCGGGATCTGCTTTGGACCATATTTGGAAGAATGTTTGAATCAGAATGTGTGAGAGTGCAAGCAAAATCAAGGATTTTTTGGTTCTCTTCGTTTGCTTACATTGCTTACTCACCTCGGAAACATTCCTGCTTCTTCTGCGGGAGTCACTTTAGTGGTTCTACGAGGGTCACTGGAATGAGGGTGAACGCCTATGCCAGCTAATTTTTATACTATACACGGAGAAAAATATTTATGACATTTATTACTATTGTAATAAATATACTATAAAGAACATGAGCATAAACAAAATAAAAATATTATTTTTAAGGTACATGTTTACTATAATTTGTAAGAAAAATTTATAATTCTCAAAGTATAGTAGTCTATCTTACAGTTGAATTGCGTAAACTTCTCTTACAATCACTAATCTTCCCAGTATTGGAATATTGTTGTTTGCTTTACACGAATGCGCCAGCTTATCTCCTATACGAATTGCAGAAGGTTCTTAATTCTTGTATACATCAAAATCACTATTTTTCACCATCAAAATTACTATTTATTTAAAAAATTATTGTAGAATAGGATGAAAATTCCATTAAAAATTTCTGAATTGTCCAATAAAAATAACGGTGAAATTGTGTATTTTTTACCTCGATCTTATATCCGAAAAACCTTTAAAAACACTTCCTGATACATATACCTAAATAAGTTCATTCAGTATCTCGATTTTTTAGGCATACGGTGTGCGGCATAATAATTTAAGATATTGTAATCGAGGATATTTGATATTGCGTGCGGGTGCGACAAGAGAGGGTGCCTCCGGTTCTGAGCACTAGTACGGACCTAAAGAACTCGATATAGATAGTTGAATGTTGATACCTTTATTGTCTGAACTACTGAGGATCCTTGAATACCATTTCTTTTCTTTCTCCCCTTTTTCTTTTTTTCTTTCGTTTCGCAACAGCACCAAAACTTTTAAGTAATTTTTTTTATTTATTACAACAATTTGTCATTTTTCAATACTTTAATCACTCTATTTTCCTCTTCATCTTATTGTATTTTGTATTTTATTATTGTATTTATACATGAATTGGAACAAATCTATAAGAAAACATTTTAACTAATTTATAACTAATACAGATTCTTGAGATTGGAAAATACATATATGGCCAATACCATCGGGCGGTAATCGGCTGCCGATAATAACAATCGGGATGAAACGCCAAATACGTATAGCTAGATGATCGGAACATAATTGACAATGTGGATGACTCATTAACGATCCAATGATGGTTAACGATCGGTAAACCAAGTAAAACACAATTTTTTATTACATAGACCCATTTATGAGCTATGCATGACCCAATCATTGGCTTACGATCTGTAAAATATGGTTTGACAATGATAGTCATAACAATCGTGCCAATGATGACCCGATTGTTTGACGATGATCGGCAAATCACAGATTTTTGATATACCACAGATATATATATGTGACTAACGGTGTAATTAACGAGATACCTACGTTTACTGTTTGTGCTATATTAAATTAAATCTGGTTGAAAGTAAGAATTGTGAAAATATATAAATCAATTAGTATTTTCGATATATTTTAAAATCAATGGGTGTTTATATTTTTCAATTTGAATATAAATTCGTTGATAATTAAAAATTATAAATAATGAGTTTATTTGTAAAATTTAAATTATGCTTTCTAACTGTTGTATTTGAGATTAAATTGATAAACTGAAAATTAGTCTAAATTAATATAATATTTTATATTATACGGTCGTAAAATTGTTTATCTTTAAATTGCAGAACAGAAGATATTTCGCTATACTAGATATATAAAAATATTTACTATATTTTTATAAAATTATTAAATGTTTTTTCTTTTATAAAAGAATTCGGAAAATTAAATCTGGCACGAAAATGATTAGTCAGAATTAACAAATTATTGAATTTTCCTACAAAAAGGCATGATTGAATTCAGACATTTCTATCAAATAAACGTTTTGCGGTTGAAAGGCGCTAGGAAGTGGCGATCGAATTCTCTTTTCGCATTTTAAAGAGAAGGTTTTTTACCAAAAAGAAAAATAATTTCATAGTACATGCATGCATGGTTATGAGTATTTTTATTTTGCAAAATTTTCGATACGAGTAAGAGACGTATTTTTTCAATATTATATTTTATTAATTTTAGAATATTTATCAAACCATATTTTATAAACATAAAATTTATATTTACACAATGTTTTTAAAAATGAATAAAGAAGATTAACATTGCATTCAAAACGGAAAATAATTAGTAATTAAAATAATAATTTTTGATTAATCAAACGTTGCAAATTATATACACGTTTCATGTACAAGTGGCATATAAGTATACTTTTATATATTACCCATAAATAATTTTTACAATATATATAGATTAAAATAATTCAACGTAATCTCAATATGCTCTTAGTATTTATTAATATTAAATCCGATTTGAATATTTATGTTAATTTAGTATTTAAGGAGTTAATCTACTTATAAAATCAATCAGATTGAAAATCCCCGATATATTTGTTCCATATTCAATTTAAAATAATACCTCATTATATATAAGTACAAGTTTTTATTTTGTAAAAAAGTATAAACAATTTTAATTAAGATGACCAACGGGAGAAAGATTCCTCACATCTTACAATATACCAATGATTATTTTAATTAATATTCAAATAATGCGAATAATATACAAAAGTAACCGCGGACTAAAACCAGTTTTCGAAATGAAGAAAATTAGTTATCTAATTGCTGATATAAACGCCTTTAAAATTAATGATGTAATGAGATGGAAAACTATAGCACGGCAAGGAACATTCCATGCAATACACGAATCTGGACTTTAAATTTGCAATGAAAGGTAATGAGCAGAGTAACTCAAGCAGTCGACATTGAAATTTGCAATTCTTTTAGCGAAGGCAATCAGGGTTCAAGTTTATCCCGTCGTTCTCGCTAAACTGCACAATTTCGCGAACGCTATCTTATCAATTTG
This sequence comes from Psilanteris sp. ZL-2020, assembly GCA_022817085.1. NCBI lineage: Eukaryota > Metazoa > Arthropoda > Insecta > Hymenoptera > Scelionidae > Psilanteris > Psilanteris sp. ZL-2020. The sequence continues at coordinate 2,825 of JABFQC010006302.1, read as the reverse complement.
ATGTCAGCCATTAATGGGCCATTCGTTCGTGTAAAATTTTGCGCGAATTAAAATGTGCACACCGCGATTTGGTACGCGCGATTTATTGCGTCACGATAAGCGAGCTAATTACTATTGTTTATCAGCGAGTAAACAAGTGTAATTCTATCTTATGTGTACATAAGACAGTCCGCGCAGCAAAACCTTTTGCACAACACGGCATAATAGCCGATGGTTTCGAATGCTGCCGCATACACACGTCTCTTGCATTCAGATGATATCGTAACGCGTATTATTAACTCGAATTTACCGTCGCGTATTCGCCGGCTCCACGGATGCAAACACACCCTTTGGCATATATTTCGTGCATACGTGTGTTTGCGTTCCAATATCGAACCACGCGTAAGATATTAATGCACAAATATTTCGTGTCAAGATTGCTTCGAATTTGCAAAACATCTTATCGTAAAAAAGCATTATTAACAACAACAAGTCAGTGCTTAAAAATCAATACATCTTTGATTGAATTGTATTCCATTGATTACGTCATTGTGTAACTTTATATATATTAGTTTCTGCCATATGCTCTTGCTTAAATAGTATTAATTTATAATAAAGTACTTCGTACATTTATGTATGGCATTTATTAATTCAAGCTTTTTAAATAAATTATTAAGTATCTCGTAATGAAATTAAATTAAGAGGTAAGATTATATAATACATACCTTTTTTATATTAATGAAAATTAAAATTGCAATAATAGAAAAATAATAATTTGTTCTTTATAAGTAAACCTGAATACTTTTCAGTAAAGAAATGTTTACGTTTTATAAAGAAATGTTTAATTCATTAATTCTATGTGCATAATCTATAAATGTTTAATTTTTATTAATTAATTAGCCGAATAGCCGTGCTTACTTTTAGTAATAAATATTCTTTTCATCGATTATAAAACACAATTGTTTATCATTAATGGATAATAAAATCTGAAAAATAGATTGCACATAAATCATAAATTGAGGATATATCTATAATGTACTATATCAATATTTTTATAATTCGTGTCAAAAATTAATATTTCAATATAATATAATGTATATTAGAAATACTTATACTAATGGAATATACAATCAAAATAAATACAAACACTGAAAAAATGTCCTGTAGAAATATTACGTTTAAAAAATATTTTGCATACCCGAGCAAGTTAATGTATATTTTGGAGAATACATTTTTTTATTTTCCTATAGCGCGAATAAAAATTTATTGTTTCACTCATAATATTTGTGTATATAAACAACAATTACAAAACATAAACAAAAGTACATTCAAAAGAAAGTTAAGTTACTTTATTGTAAATTATTTATGTTAAATCTGTTATGCGTAATTATGATTGCATGTTTTTAAAATAAAACAACTTCCACTGCAAAACTACATGAACGACTTCAACTTGACGCTAGTAATTTGAATAATATATAACTAATATATGAGTAATATATGAATGATGTGTTGAAAATATATGGTCCATATATTAATCAAATAACTAGGGTTTTAGTTTACTCTTTCGTGGTGTCGAAAATTTCTTTCCCACAAGTAGATAATTTTTAAATATTAATAGGTATATAAGCCACATCTCATGTAAGATAACATAACGATATTACAATCTTACATAAATTATGCTATCTCCAGCGTATAATTGCTTAGGTTATATATAATGTATTCATATATATTGATTTCATTATATTAAATAAATATTAACATATAAAATAATAACAAAGCAGCCGATTTAATTTGTTTTATATTTATATTAATTTTGAAAAAGCAGATTTTTTCTCTTTTGTCTGTTAGTTTATTACTGTTGTTTTAGAAAAATGACATTGTTATACTGGGAAATATACTAAGCATAAGTTTTAAATTTGAATAAATAGATAATATAATAGCTCCCGTATTTACGACGCTGGTATAAATAATAAATATTCTTGCTTTATTTCTTTCATTCTACATTAATGATTTTCATTAATAAGTTAAAAAATATTACATATATCCTATCTGTATTAAAATATGCACGTATAAATTTATGCCCGAAAATTTGAGCTGAGATCTGGAAAGTTCTTTTCACCCTATAGTTTTAAAATAATTTGATATAACTCATGTATCAAATTCGTGTAATACAGAACCGTCCTAATAATCATCACCGGACTGTTTTTTAACTGTTGCTTATTAGAACCGTTCAGCAGCATTTTGTTTGTGTATTCATGGTTAACTGATATTTTTTTTAAGTTAACAAAAGTTACACTGCTAAATAGCATATAATACACATGTCTTATTTAAGACACAAAACAACTTCATTAAGACGCCTACGTGTCTTGACTAATCTAATGCACAATCTTTTGTATTAAGACAGCTGGTGACTTAAATAAGTTATTTTGTATCTTAAAATCGTGACATATAAAACACTTTTTTTACACGGAGAAAAAAGTATAACGTAAAATTACTATATACTTTATGATAAATCAGCCAAAGATGTTATGTTTTTCTGTATATTATTTAATTGTTTAACGTTTTATTTGATTAATTTGTCATTCTATATAATAAAATTATTATACGTATGGTAAGAAGAATCACAAAGAAATATTATGATATTTTAAAAACCATTCATATACAAGTCGAAAAAATTATATTAGCACATCCTTAATTTTTTCAGACAGTATGGTAAAATGTTATGGAAGGTTAGTTTGGCGTTTAAATCAGTTAATCTCATTATCATAGGTAGTACAATAGTTTGCCACTAAGCAGCGCAATTATTCTCAAAAGTATATGAATTTGATCTAGAGTAGTATATATAC
>JABFQC010006301.1:0-10881 GCA_022817085.1 Psilanteris sp. ZL-2020 | reverse complement strand
CTTATAGTATGCTATTGATAAGTAATGTGTCTCATAAAAATTTAATATAAGTATATTAAAAAAAAAAAATTAGATATAATATTCAAGAAATTAAATATATATCAAAGTATTATTATTTCATCCGTTTTGCGAATGCTAAAGGAGATTTTGAATAGTTTTTTTTTGTTTTTTTTTTTTTATAACAAACATAAGTTTATTTTCACGTCATATTTAATTTGTATACTTGTATAACATTGCCGTACTTTGTTCTGTAATAAAAACTATTCGTCAATTTAATAAACGTATGCTTGTGTATAAAACGCCTGACGGCGATACAACAACTTAAAATGACTACCAAAATAAGTTTTCGTCCTTTTTATTTATCTTTCATGAGATTAGGAGGAACGAAATACTCGAAGGTTGTATGTATTTGCTCCGATAAAAAGAACCCATATTATCGTAAAGAGGAGATGCTGTTACATAAAGTACATTGTCAAGATTGTTGCAATTTTTGCACGAGCTGTATTGAGATTGAATCTTTAACGTGGAATTTGACGATACGACCGTGTATAAATAGATATATACGTAAATATATTATATATAAATAGCAATTAAATCTATACTAAAAACATGATGGTCCGTAATACTAACCATTAATAAACACAAAACATCGGACATTATTTTAATATTATTACGGTAGAGTTTTCGAGATAGATCAGTATCATTAAAATCCGAATGAATAATCCACCGTATCTTGGATTATCAAAATAAAGTGGAAGCACGAGCAATATCCCGTTCGACAATATGCGTATAATACGGGCACCCCAATTCGAATATATGTTATACAGTACGCTTTACACATGCTCGAACTAATAATCGTGTAATACATATATATATATATATAGATGTATATATTAGGAGATTTACTGAGGGTATTCCGTTTTCTTTTAATTTACATCATATGTAATGGCAAGTATTATAAATGTATTCATCCTGGTATTAAATAATAGAAATTCTTCTAGGAATTTAAATTATCAACTTCCTCTTTTTTATTACAAACACATAAAACATCGCACATCATATATTATTTGTCAAAAAAAAAATTTATCTGAGATAGTGTCAGCGGCAAATTGAATCGCGCGAATTGGATGGTAATTTAAATGATTTAATTAATACACTTGTCTTAAATTGAGATAATTAAATTTTTTTAATTAAGGCTCATGTTTTGTGCAGAAAGTTAGATTCCTCAATTTGATTCCTTTACGTCGTTTATTTTTTTGGTTTGTTTAACATTTAATATTAAAACCTTTAATTTAAGCAATTTTTGATTTCTGTATATATAAAGATTACAACAAATTATAATAAACTCGTAAAATGAAGAAAACAGTATTTTATTTGGCGCGTTTATATATAATTAATACTGCACGGAGACAAATTTCCATTCAAAATTAATATGCCCCAAAACAACAATATTGTGCACGATGTTTGTCAACAAAGAAAAATTACAGCTATAACACAGTCAAATGTATAACGAAACTTAAGTATATGTTTACGATTTTTAGGCAAACATTTCTGTGTTGACAAACATTGTGCACAATTGTTGTTTTGACCCGGTAATTTTTAATGGAAATTTTTCTCCGTGTATGGTTTTCTTTATATCGTTTCGAAATAAAATTCGTAAGAAAAAACGAAGTCTGTTATGGAGTTAAGAAGACCGGAAATTTTATGTTTGCGTAAAAAACTAATTTTATATAAATATTACCGCAATACCGCAAGCTTCAGAATATATGAAACAACTTTTTTCTATTTCAAAATACAACCACAATCTGTTTCCATGTAATATCAACGATTATTTTAAATAGGAATATTATAGTCCGATCATTAGCACTAATTTGTAGAATTGGCTACGAAACATTTCCGATAATGATCTTTCGGATTTTATTTTTCTTAACCTTCTTCGCTGTCAATATCTAATAATCGATTATTACGTCACGGGTTACTATTGTACGTTCACATCGTGTGATCTTTGACTCGTGAGCAGTATTCTTCACCTTTAAGGTCGTACAGCATCTTCCGCATCTTTACAGAAGCTTGCAATACGCTTGACCTGCAGTGTTGCTCGCAGCACTGTGAAGTATGACGCCCGGCGCGGCGACAATTGTATAGTTTCCATTATTCAACAATCTTCGAATGAAGAAATAGACTTGGAAATTAAAAATTTAAACTTACGCTAGCATTTAAAAGCCCGAAAATGTTGCAAGTGTATATTCTCAAGAAAAACTAATAAAGATAACTTGATATGTAAGAATATATATATAGTTTAAACTTTTTCAAAAATATTTATTTGAATTTTGAAAAAAAAACGCGATTACTAGAAATGAATGTAATACAAATTTAACAGAAAATATATGCAATTTTCACACTGTAACTGAAACATTTTTACACGAATATTTTGCAAAAAAAAATTTGCTATCTTAATATGCTCCGGCAATTACTGAATGTCATGTTTCCATCAATTATCCATTAACTACTTTCATTATTATTATTATTAATGAATTTATAATTTCAATCAATTAACTATTTCTAATTTTTATTTACAATTTGACATAAGCTTATTTATGATTTTCAAGTAATAATTTTATGTAACTACCAAACCTTATATTATTGATCAAACTATTAATATTATCAAAATTATTACGAAAACTTGAATAAAATGTTATAATAACACGCACCGTTTATGTATATTGTAAATAATTTTCTTAAATTTTGAAACAATAATTATTTTATAATTCAAAATTTAAACGAATTCTGACAGTCATCAATTTCCGCCTGGAAACATTCATACCAATTAACCAGATACCGATCGAGTATCTTTTCTCAGTCATTTAAGACTGATGTAAGAGTTATAAAAAAAAAAAGATCTCCAATTGAACTTCCATGATTTATTTTTCTTCTATTTCTTTCTTAATAATAACGGAAGTGAACTGTTCATCGAAATTAAGAACTGCCATTTCGTACTGGATCGCGACCGATCTATTACGCGGGAGGAATAGTTAATTTCCGATAGACAGTCAATTCGTCGCGATATAGTTTCGATGGTCCAACGTTTCACGATGGAAAATTGAGATCCGTTTACCACGAATGTTGCTCGCAATAACTGACGATAGTCGACGCTAATAGTAATTGCAACTGGCTTGTTGGCGGTGTACAAACACACATAAATATATATATATATATACATAGACATATATATCTACACTCTCGTAAATACGAACTCGTGCACGCGCGCATTCGAGAGCACAGATGCCTCGCGATTGTTACATTTATTGTCACGACGAAGAGTCATTGAACCTAACAATAGAAACAATCCTTTTTTTCATTCATGATTTTCAAGTAGAAATACTACAGATAATTACGGCCTTAATTGAGCATAAATGTAATTGATCGCTGCGAGATGTTAATATAATAACGAACGGTAAAGGTTGGCTGAACAAGAATGAATGAAATGTGCAAATAATTAAATGATTATTACAGGCAACAAGTTTGGATAAAAATAAACATAAACGGACGGAATAATATAAAAGAGATGAATAATTGCTGGTAACGCATTGCGCGCGGCGCGGTGAAAGTAAATAAAATTCAATTATATTATTATACTTTAAAAATCCTCCGCGGAATTGCGTTTGGATTAAACAGCGCCTTCGATTGTAATATAGGTACAAATATAAATATATACACATGTTATACAGCCGACTGCGAGTGAAATCGTTTTGGTGAATTAAATATCTCGATTTGATTGGCGCTTAATTAGGGTATTTTGATAATGATTTTATCGGTTGATAATACAAAAGTGTTTAACGCAAAAGTAGGCAAGCAAATCGCGTAAGTAAATAACTAATGATTATAGTGTCGGGTTAGTATATTAGGTTACTAGGATAATAAAGCAGCGGTAAACGAAAAGCGTTTGCATTCGCACTTAACTAAATCACATAATGATATGATATTTAACGCGAGTCGCAAGATTTCTTATATCGTAATTCGCGTTCGCGGGGCGAAAAAAACAACTCTCGTACTCCGCGCCCCGACGGCCGAATTTCAAACGAATATCGCATAAATACATTCAACTTACGCAAGCTCGTTGCATAAAAGCTGCCGATAAATCTCCCTGGATCGAAATTTGCCGGATTGCGTAATTTGACGCGCGCATCTGACGCGAGGGGGTAACGAATGGCGCCGCGTCGGCAAATTTAGCGCCGTTACGCAACGATCATATTTATTAATTCGCCGGTAATTGAACGAGCGTCGGGTGTAACGCCGTGGTTAATCACGTAAATTAATATCGCGAGCGGATGTTATCGAGCCGTCTTGTGAATCGATGGACGGGAGTGCTTTTGTTGACGAAAATGTAAGCGAAATAATCGAAAAAATTTGTTAGTTATTAACCTTTAGAAATTAAAAATATTCGGATTAAAGTGCCTATATTCGTCCAAAGAATAATTTTGTGATAGGTTTAAACGTATGTTTACAATTATTTGAATATATTTAGAAGAATGACAAATTCTGGGAAATAAGCTTTTTGAAGAACATTTATTCCGGAACAAAATAAGAAAGGACACATAATGCATAATATAAACAATGTTGTATTAAGAAAGCCGAGTTTTGTTTTGTTTTTGTGTCACGACAGTTTACAAGTTTGGTGTCTTTTTTTATTACGAGCCCTTTTTTAATATTTTGTTAATATTCTAAAATCTTGACATAAAAGGATCATATGAAAAAAGGATTAATTGATGATTAAGGTTATTAGGTATGAATATAAATTATTTGTACAGCGATTTTTGTCATACTTTCATTGATATTATACAAAAATTTCTTATCAATTAATATATGTATAATTACACGCAAATATGATGAGATACATTTTCGTTTCAATACACTTTGTAATTTATATCAAATAAAACGACTTCTGTTATACGATATTAAATAGAGAAATGAAATTGGAAATACATAACTTGATGAATAACATGATCTACTAAGTTCCGGAGTCCTTTTGTGATTAATTTAATTAAAAATATTGAATTGAAGGCATTGTAAATCAAAAAGAAAAGTCATTTCTTTTATATCCGAAAAAAGCTATTTAGTTGCATAACACATTAAACGCCATATCATGTAGCTATGCAGGCGCTATTGTAGAGCTCGGCAAAGCGTGTAACTAATATGTCCAGGTTAAATTCAAACATATAAGATATCATCCGATTTTTGTATAGAAAGTCAACTTTCCGACTGGATATTTCTCATAATTTCCTTTGCATCTTTTATTTCTGGAAATTCTCCGATATTCTGTCGCGGAAAATTCCTGCGTCTCTTTTATATTGGATTTATGTTCTTAAAAGTTTCCTTTAGAAAAAGAACGTTGCACTGTACATAAAATGAAACAGAAATATATTATAGCTTTTAACTTTTAATATAGTTTTAATATTTTTACTTGAATTGAATTTAATTCAACGTTTTTTTTAATTAATTCAAATTTTTTTATTTAATCGTAAATTTTTTATTATAATTACCTTTTATGTCGGTTTCACGGTATATAATTTTGTATTCTATACGACTTGTATTTTTTCAATTGACGTTTTTTCTTTCATTGCACGGAGCATACAGGCATATCTTAATGGTATTTTTACTTGGAAATATATTAAAACTGCTTGAAATTAATTAGAAATGTGAAGCCATTTGCAACAATGACTAAAGAAAAGCAAACAAATGCCACTCTAAAATTAACAAAACTCACATATGAAGTTTAATCATGTGTGTATATATATATATATATATATATACACACATATAATTATTTAATAAAACATAAATTACATTTTATAAAGATGAACTGAATAAAAGTTTCTAAAATTCATTTAATTTATATAGTATATAATACATGTGCTTTATATATGTTTCGTTTCTATTTTAGAATTAATTTGTTTACACATCTTGTATACTATAATACATTTACACCATTATACTCATTCATTAAATTGCAATTACGATTTGATATTTAAATTACATAACTACATCATATTCTCATATCAATATTTATGAAACTTGTAATTTCATCCCTATAAGCAAATAGAACGATTTAATATTCCTAGAATAATTTAATTAATTAATTCAATAAATAATTAAATACTACAATACACACAAAATTATGGATTACAACAATTAATTAAAATTAACTTTAAAATCAAGGTTAAACTTATCTATGGCGCTTTCATCTAGTTTAAGTTTCATCTGTGTATATTACAATTGTCTATATTGTTTTCGTATGTTTGCTTGTGTTGTCTTTCAAAGTTAAATACAGGAATTCCTTTTTATTAATATTTACATTCCAATTGTTTGTACTTATCTTCTCGGAAGTCGGGTTTCTATTTGTCTTTGTAACAACTCCGTTAACGCGTACACTAAAACACCCAGCAAATGAAACAGCGATCGGCGCTTTTTTAAACATATGTATATGTATATATCTATCTATTCGATCAAAATAAGGTTCATTAATGTCTCTTTAATTTGGCAATCTCGTGTTTCGTGCTAGCGAAATATCAGCTCGTGACGTCGGTAGCCGACTACGATACGTATTTGTGTATTTTTTGCGTCATGTTCATTCCTTTCACTGTATATTATTGGCTTGGGATAGCCGCGTCGCGTTGTACGTGCGCACACGTATGACACAATCGGGTTTTCGCGGATCGCGCGGATACCCGCTATCCGGAGAATCTCGCAACAAAAATTCCCGTACATTTTTCGTGGATACGCGAGCGCGCTCCGCGCGTTATTTTCGTTGCGCCGCCACGCTCGATTCGCAGGCACAAACAGACGGCGTTGATTTATCGCGCCCGATTCGAATTATTCCACTCAGGTAGACGGCCGATTCAATTTATTGACCATGCTTTTTACACCTTACGCCAATCTAATAAGAAGCGCTGCGAAATTTATGACAATGACGCTTTCGACATTAAGCTTCTGTCATTTCTTTGAATTCTGGTGCACGTGTCGTATACGTATACAACGCGAGTGTCAACATAAACGAACAACAGTAAACAAAGGCCGAATGTAAATACACACGTCGACGATTCTAATTAAAAATACAAGAAATAAAATGACGGCGACGGACGAGCGTACCATAAATTCACTGCGCAATAATAAAGGCGAAAAAGTGAAATTACGTTTATGTTAAAATGTAATAAAAGCGATATTTAATAACAAATGGAAATTCGCCGAAAAAAATACGATACGATATATATTTAACGAAATCCGGCTAAATCGATTTCGAATGAAAATCAGTTTCGTGTAAAACGAGTTAATAAGTTTTGTTTGAGCTGTCACGGTGTTTTTTTTTCCTGTCTACTCGCAAAAGCGAAAATGTATTTGAATCAACTATTAAATGTATATATGCAGTTGAAATAAACGAAGGATAATGGACGTTGTTTTAAACTAAAAAGGTTGGGTTTTAATCCATTAAGCAAGAACGGTGCGCGCGTTTAATTAACAAACTGAACAATTTGTCATATTAAATTACGCTTTACGATTTTCATTCTTCGGCTTGACAAACAATGCTTTGAGAATGCTTCCACAGTCAAGGAGATTTTATATTGTTTTTTTTTAGCATTTCATTTGGGTTTTATTGAAAATTCAATTACGTTTGGTATACATTTTTCATTATGTGCTAATACAATTCTAAAACGTATTCAATAGAATCCGGAGTGAATGGTTTTCGGCGTTTGTCCGTTATGAAGACAAAGTATTTTCGTTTTCTTTTTTATATGGGCAAGGCTTAATAAATCGCCGTGTGTACATATTAGCGTGGCCACTTCACTAGTTTTGTTTCTCAATAGTAATTTGAGACGAACGTCTATGGCGTGATAAATATAATTGCATCTCGCGCGTTTATAGGAATATTTTCAATCAATATTTTCATTACAACCGATTCATTGGAAAATATATGTTACTTGCAGTCTGTCGTTCAATGTATTCGTATAATACTTGTTCAAGGAAAAACGTATATTAGAAGGACGTTTGCTTTTTTTAACGACTATTGTACATACAAAATTGTATAGAACTATTTTTTAGTCTTTTATTAGTTTGTCAAGCGTTTTTTGGGATTTTAATAATTTTTAATCGTAAAATTGTATAACACGGATTTAGTAAATACAATTGTGAAGTTAATGGTTTATATACGAATTATTATATTTAAACATTAAAATAAGATATTATGAAAATTATAATAATGACTTGAATAAATTGTAGATTTTTTACTATATAATTTATGATAAGTTATCTAAGCATGTTTTGATTAAGAATATTTATATTTTAATAAAAAATTAATTCAGATAAATTCAACTTTTATAAATGACTTTTTACTGAAATATAATCTTAAATTACTGTCAATTTTAATATTGTTGATGTAAATGAGTTTTTTGGGTTTAAAACAAACGTGAGTGCTATATATATATATATATATATATAATACCGTTGACTTAGAAGCTTAATTCCATAGCTTGATTCAACTTTCCACAATTATTTAAAGATTCGTTTAAACAAAAGCATATTGTATTTAATTAATAATTAATTTAATTACGGAATTAAAAAGTGTACTTCATACATTTAGATATTTTACTTTATATATTTATATTTCATTTGATTTTATATTATATTTGATGTATTTTATATGGAAATACATACAGTATATAGATTGATAATATTTTATTCATGTTTACAAACCACCAATACCAAAAGTATGGTTTACTAACACCAAGTCTACCACAATAACAATTATTAAACAATGTATTTAATTTGTGTGAATTCTTAAACATAACCATCTAAATTTTTGCGTTCATGGTACCGGTCATCCGTTCCCGTAGAAATCTTTAAACTTTTAATACAAATCAAAATTAATAAAATATTTTACAACGCGACACGAAATTGTTGCCGTGTAAGTTCTCGCGTGACCACGATTCAAACACACAGATTATTCACGCGGCGTTGTCAGTTTCTTGTTTTAACATTTCTCTACAACTCCGCAGCATTCAGTAGCGCGCAGAATTTTCCGTATGAAAGTTTGTTTGCAGTTTATTACATTGATATTAATATTTTTATGCACAAGTGGTTTACCGGCCGTGTAAATGACCAACGTCGATATTGAACAACTTTCACGCAACTGAAAACTGTCTTTTCAGAACCAAAGCCATTGACGCGCGACTAACATTAATATAACTGTTGCGACGGGTAACATTCGTTTTTCAAATAATTAGATATTCGAAGCCAACGCATGGCATTGAACTTTGTCCCCGGACCGGTGTCGGGCACCGAGGGTTAATAATTGGAACTTGAAAGAGTTCATAAATTCGCGACCTTAAACCACTTACGTGCAACCTCTTTTGGAATCCAATTGCTCCCGTTCTGTGCGCCATAATGTGTAAATTAGTTAACCGCTTAACCAGCCATACGACACTAAACTCTTATGCCGGTTCCGGAGGGTCTGCCAGTCTTCTTCAATTTTCACTGCCCTTGACTCACACGCACCACTGCTCGCCACGAAATTCTGTAACAATCAAAACATCTCAAGGTCACCGACACCGTTTATCTTTCCACGGTAAACATTACACTCGCGAAGGTCACGCCCGTTTGTTGTTGTTGCACAGTAATCGCGCGCGAAATTTTACGCGCCAACGTAAACAAACCACGCTTTCGTTACGGATAATGGTAAACAATGTTCGAAAGGTCGATAATGCGAACGCGTTACAAATTAACGGTAAACGGACATTTTCACAAGAAACGGAAGTGCGTGCGATAAATAAACAACGACGTAAACATTTCTCGTTACAACTTTCTAATTCGCAAATGCGCTTTTCAATTAAGACAATCATTAATTTATAGCGAGTGATTAATCACAGCCGCGAATAAACGTTAAGCGTTTATTGAACAATTGGTCAAACGAATATAGGAAGGATCTGATTCGGCGAGGCGGTGCATTGACCCCAAAAGTATTGTGTTATACTTCACTCGTAATGTAGCTCAGTGGCCTTTCGGTCCCAGAATGCGAGATAATTAAGACATTCAATTTGAATGGCTCGAAAGTTCGCAGCAGCAACTACTCGTCAACGCAATTATTTTCCCGGGGCCGTGACGAAATCCATATCGCCAGGGCTTTCTCACGCGACTCGGCGCGCCGCCCGCATTTCCAGCGATCAACCCTTTCGCTTCTGAGATGAAATGCCCGAACCTTTTTGTATTGACATATTCAATTAAATGTTCAAATGCCGCGGATTTCGCAACTCCGTTCGGAGCAATCGATAAAATAGATCGAAAAGAATGACCAGTTTTCAACTCGGACGGCGATTAATCGCACCCCGCGCCCACGTTTCAGTCCCTTTAATTAACGATATTTGCGCAAGACGTTTTCACGTATACGTTATTTATTTGCGCGATCAAGTGGGATTTTCGATTGTTACATTTTTATCCGTTCGTTCGAGCCAGATTGTGTGCTAATGTCGGCGTCGTTACGTTCGCGTTTACGTCAACGCGTAATATGGATTCATTAATAGAAACGGAGATGTAAATAATAAATTTTATTTGCGATTATAGTCAAGTACAAGCGATCCCTCTTTGGACTTTCTTTCGATTATTTGAATTAATTAATTTGATTAGTTAATTAATCAGTATAACAATCGTGTTTGATGTATTTGTAATAGATTTGCCATTACACTGTAAAAACTGACGTTACAAAAGCGCACTGAGAAAAATTAAACGTAGAAAATTGCTGTTTATAATACTAATTTGGAGACATTAAAGTAAAAACGTAAAAATTACTGTTTTTCCTTGTAAAAATACAGTTTTTCATACCAAATTTTCTTTCTA
>JABFQC010006300.1:0-10882 GCA_022817085.1 Psilanteris sp. ZL-2020 | reverse complement strand
ACCCAAGGGTGCATTCCTGAAATGTTATAGTGGCAATGCAGCAATCAAACATGCACATTTGTTTGAAAAACTAGTTTATAATTATTTCAATTTGATTATTTAAGTCTTACTATATACATACAATTATATTTTAATCTGAAATATTACTTTATTATAAAATTTATTGTAATTGATTTACCTTTTAATTCATATGACATATACTAATTAATATTTGTTATTAATTTAATATAATTGAATTATAAAGAAAATACGTATAGATGACTAAATGATTATAGATAATAATAATATATGTATTTATACAAAACTCAGCAGAACGTATATATTAAATTCATAGTTGAAATATTTATTAATTAATTAAAATAAAATGTATAAAATTGGTTTATAAATCGGTTCACTAAGTAAAATATTATATAATGAAATTAAATGACAATTCGATGGAGAAATAAAATTATTTAATTAAACAGCTAATCAACTAATTCGATGGTTAAATGACTATAAGTACATTATATTCATTCAATTAACCATTTATCACTATGATTAGCCAATTGATCATGCGATTAATTAATTTACATAATATGTTACTCAAATGTTAGATTAAACGTCCAATTGGGTGATTGAATAATTCATTGATTTCACAATTAATCGAGTGGTTAATTAATACAATAGAGAATTAATGTATTAATGATTGCTAATATGAAATTGTTGTCCAGTCATTCGAAAAATTGATTCACCAAATTTGCGTATAATTAGAGACAATGAAATGTCTTACGAACAAAAATCAAAGCGACGCGACGAAAAGTAATTCGAGTCAAAATCATTATCTACGCCTACGTATTAAGAAGAACACAATTTCATTAGTACCCTGCCAACAATAATCTCATTAGACCCGTAACAGGAAACCTCGTTGAAACTTATTAAGATAGTTTACACTAGGGAGTTGAAATTGTCTCGAATTCAACAAGTTTTCAGAACGATTGGTCGGGCAACGAAATCGCGTCGACAATATTTATTCTCGCGTCATCATCGTATCGTAATTACCTGAGGGGTTGACCCTTCTTTCGTGACAGGCAAACTTGTTGATTCGTGAAAAGGTTCCCTCGTCATCTCTTGCAAGCAGACACCCCGACCTACGCTAGGACAATTATTTAATTCACAATTTTGCCAAGGCTAAAATCCGACTGTCAATGGCGGTTGTATCAATTAATTGACCCCAATTTCAAACGGTCTCTGGTGAATGTGTAAACTGTTATCTGTATATACACACGCGTTCACACACGCGCACACAATGCAGCGTTTCTCACTCGATGGTGAGATTCGGTCCAACGGAATTTCATTAGGCCATGACGTCCATTTTACGCGAAATTCAATTTCATTTGTGCTCGTGCAAAAGAACTCGATATTTCGAGCGACGCGAAAAAGGGCACGCAATATTCAGCATTAATTTGATTACGCGCAAACGTGGAGTGCAACGTAGAGATGAAAATGAGCTTTTACCAATTACTACGCGCAGCTAAAAGAAATGATAGTTTACAATGTTTCGAAATATTGGTTGCAGTTGATTTGTGGTATTCTTATTACAATTACCTATTTTTTTGTGTTTATTATATACGTTTTCACGAATAAGTATAACGACCATGAAACTCAAGACAAAGTTTTTTACTCAGCAAATGTATGGGGATATATTATAAAACTTAAATATTTTATATGATTAACTATATATTTAAACATAGTTTTCAAATGTCCATATAACTCGGCGCGATAATAATTGATTTTCAAAACTGCTAAAATGTATATATATATTTAATACACACTGTTTTGAATATTATCCGTCTGCATTAAAAATATATAGTAATGTCTAGTTTACCGAACAAAATAGTTACTTTTGTTAAAATATACTATGTAATAGGAAACCGTGACAACTTCACACAACAGTAACCACCGTGGTAAGACTCGAACTACAATACTGCAAAAATAGTATAATGCTTACTATTCTGCGAATTACTTTGTTCCAAACGATAAACAATTACTATTCAATTAATTTTTATACGTTCTGGTCACTTAGTAATATAAAAGAGAATATAATTAATATTCAAATTTACACTTATTACAAAATTAAACTTTTGAGCGATGCATTTATAAATTATATAAAAGCTATATTTATATTACATATAAATGCAAAGTCGTAATTTGCGCCTTGTATTTTATTACGTAAAAAACCCAATTTTCCTTTCTTGAGAAAAAATCACATCATTCGGTAGTAAAATTGTGCTTTCTTCCTTAAATCCTTGATGTAAAGCACAAATTTCTCTTGAGACAAAAAGTATGTATAAATTCCCTTTCTGTATAATATTATTAAGGTTAGGAAAGACAGAAAATACGAATATATCGTTATACTTGTATATTGTATTTATACAATGTAAATACGTAAATTTCAAACATCTACGTTATTTAAATTTGGTTCATTTGTCTTGAATATAAATAACTACAAAGAATATACTTAAAAATATACATATAGAAATTTGATTTCAATAATGCATTTTGCATACATTCGTGACGACAACACCATTGTTGTATTTTAATTAAATTTTACTTAATTCTATACAACAATAGTCACGTTGATTTCGTAAAATAAAAATTTGTTTTAAATAGTAGTTGAATAATTTAATAATACTCGTTAAAGCGTTTATTATAGCTTTCAACCAATTATTTTCAATAAAATGATCGTCATTTATTTATTAATTAATTAAAATTCATTATATGTTGGCTTACTTCGCAATTATAGCAACGTGTATTAAAAAGAAATAATAGTTTTTAACAAGATCATGTTTGTTTCCTAACAAATTTCAACTCCATTTTTCAACCATAATAAGTCTGTAATACTATCAATTTTTCGTTCGAAACTTTTAATAATAATCAAATATGTTGCTACAAAGTTATATTGACAGAAATTTGACATTTATTAGAGCACAATTGGACATTGATGTGACTACAATTCGACGTTTATATGTCATGTGGATATCAAAATTTTTTGTCAGCGCGATAAGCGAAACCAAAATTTAATGCTACGTTCGTACAATTGCTTCAAGCTACGAGACGGTTGCACCTATATAGTGACGAAGATTGCAGCAACATTGCTTCAATATTGATCCGTTGTGTGAATAAGGCATTTACCTCACAAAGTACAATGTAATATTGCAGAAATATTGCTTGATCAATATTGAACGAACCGGTTTCAGCCAAATTGTATTTCGCACGATAGGATGTAAAGAACATTAAAAACTATTTTATATCTGTTATGCTTTTATCGAGCCATAGGATGTGTTTTGGCGATACTCTCAGGAATGCGATATTGATAATGACGCCTTTAGAAACGTGTTACTGCATATTTCCAAACTCCGTTTTATATTACGAGGGAAAATACTTTATAAACATTTTTTATTAATAAACGTTCAAGAACAATACTTTATGTTATCAACGTTTCGCTTTAGAATATAATTGAATAATCTATCAAAAATACGCTACAATAAATAAGCACCAAAAATAACAGTGTTTATTAGAAAAATAGTATTATGAATGTTGATATCTGCGATATTATTTATTTTTACTAATTTTTATTTATAAAGCCATTTTAAATCAAATTACTGTTTTATTTTAAATGATTTATGCAATATTTATATTAATAATCGCCAATTCATACATTCTTAGAAAATATAGACATATTACTATTATTAACTACCAAAATATAACTAAATATACAAAATTAATATTATAGTTAGTGTAATAATTATTTGTGTAGTATAATATTATATTTTGCCATATTTTACAATATTATTTTATTACTTTTTTGTTTTATGCATAACCTTTTTATGCGTAATATTGTAATTAAAACAAGAACGCGATTTCAGTAGGAAATTTTCATTAAAAATATAAATTCTTACCCATTTTAACTTACAAACAGCAAGACTTGCTGTTTTTACCTTACAATATTAAATGAGTCTAATAATAGATCTCATAATGATCATATATCTTTCAAAACATTGTTTTTAATAAATTAAATTTGAAAGCATACAATTATGTGGTATATGAGTGTTTTTAAATATTTAAAACCAAGATTATTATCGTTCGTTGAAGCTACTCAATATTCGTCAACAGAAACCATTTCAGTAATCAATAAAATCGCGCATTTATTGCTAATTAATAGAAGATCTCGTGTGCGCAAGACGCCTTGGTTACAAGTAACTGCTCGAACTTCTAGCATAAGCAGTTCAAGTTGAAAGCCCTAGGACGGATTGTCGACCGACAAATCATTACTTAACCTTTAATTATTGATTGAATTTTGGTCGTTGAGATTAATGAAAGGGTTACGCGCAGAAGAGGTCGCTGCTTAATACAAAAACGTTCTGATATTGCGAGAAAGCTATCAAAAACCTTGCTCCGTCAAGTCGACGAACCCTTCTCTTCTGGCAATAACTCAACCTCACCCCCTCCAATTTTCCCCGGCAACTCAACCTTAGCAAAAACTGACGCGTTACAAATTGTATATGCTCGGCCTACATAAATCATCTCCTAGCTGGCGCTTTCGCGTTATTTAGAATTACACTCTACGTGCATTTATATAAATATTTATAGTAACTGTAAATAAATACGTAATAAATTTTGTTTTCGGCTGGTAACTTAGTGTATTGCATAGTGATGATCTTCATTCTAGGTTCCGTTATTTTTTCGATAAAAACTCTTAACGGAACTGTAAAATATGAATAATAACTGATTAATAAAGCTCATTTGTTTCTATGAAAGCAATTTCGCGTTGAGAATAATGGAATGATTTAATGATGGAACAATTAGTAAATTGTTATATTTTAAATTTAAATTAGCCAACTTGATATTTCCTATACACTGCGAAAATCATTATTCTTTGTTTCTTTGACAAAACATTTTAATAATTTTGTCAAGAATTTATCATGGAAGATAAATGGGAAAGAAGAAACAAAAGAATTATGTTATTTCCAAGATAATTTGAACTTTAATAATGAATTTGAATTTATGTTTATCCATGTTTATTCGATATTTTTATGATTGTTATGTAATTATTGGTACAGTTTAATGTATATTTCAATATATAAATAAGTACAATTGATTTTCGTAATTAAATTATTAAACAAAATTTAAAAAAGTGTATGATTATATAAAGGCATTATAAGTGATCAGAGATTGTAACAGAATTTCCTTTCCGGACAATTTAATGTTGCTATGGCATTTTCTTGAACGCTTTGGATTCAATATATTGATGTTAATTTATGTAATTAATGAAACCGTTAGAGATATATATGATTGTATAAATAAAAGTGATTTAATGAAATATTATATTCTTAGTTTAAAAAGTCTGAATATATGTAATTTAATTAAGATTGATTAATTACGAAAAAGGACAAATGTACATAAATTTTTAGGCAATGTTTACTTTAATATTAATATTATCATATTAAATATCATTAATTAATAATTAATGCAAAATGTTACACTTTACATATTTCATACTTTTGAGTAATTTTATGATTAACTTAATTTGTGCAAATTATAGTCCGCTATATAATCATATTTTTCATTGCAATTTTCCGCCATTGGTTTAATTGAAATTATACGACAAATTTATCTGTCCAGACCGACGACCAATCTTTGACAAACTTAATAAACTAATGTCCGGAGAGGAGAATGGACTAATAGAAAACGCATTATGGACATTTGAATCAGTAGACGTGCGGCATCGTGTTGAAATTCCGATTCCAATTTACAAGTAACTGCGTTCATGTTTCCTCTTTTTCCAAACTAATCATTAATAAATCCACAAATTTTAAATTTATCCCCAAACAATTCATCTCAATAAATAATCATTGTGAACGACATTTACAAAATTATGTTTTGATACTGGCTTGCAGTAACATGAATCCCCGCGACTTGGTTGTAATTCCCTGTGAAAATGCAATATACGTCGGAACTTTAATTTCGAATTTTTATTCGCTGTTAAAACCTTCGTACTTAAAAAAAGATCTCTAAAAGCTAATAGGAAATGAGATGGTTTTTTTTGATAGATCGTTAGCTAGCTCGTATAAGTGATATTTAAAGCAACAAATTGCATTTGTTAATTATGTTGGTTCAACTGATCTACTTGAAATTCATATTATATTCGCTGAAATGAATATACGATACTATTTCTTTTAGAAAAAGTTACTGTCTTCGACTGTATATGTATTAAAGATTTCTATCGCTGAATTGTGTGCGCAGTTGCTGAATAAAAATCAATAAGTAAAAATTTACTTAATATTTCTATTAGTTTTGTATTTTATTATAAACTTTTATTTTAACAATTGAAATTTTAAAAACATATTATAGAAATATAAACATTTGTCTCACATAATATTCATTATAAATAACACAATAGTTAAAATATTTATTAAAGTATTTCAAATATAAGCAAAATAATATTGATTTTAAATAGAACTTTATTGTATAATAATAATATTTAAACAATTTTATTAAGCATATACATCAAAATAACTGCAAATATTGTATCGTTTAAACTTATTGTCCTTTTCAAAATATATAGGTCAACGTTTAAAAAAGTTATAACATTTTTTTATAAAAGGTAATTTAATTGTTCAGTTTAAGTTATATAATTAGCAATCAAAAATATTCCTTCTCAGTTTAATAATTGGAGCTACTAAAAAATTAGTGTTTTAGTATTATGTTAACAATCTTATGATAAGCAATGCTAATTTAAAGTATTTGTAATTAAAGGATTTTGGTTTTATTTAAAATAAACGAGCCAATTTCTTTAATAGAAGTTGTGGTTTCATCAAATTCATTATATATAACATATTAAAAAAAATAATCTTACAAATTTGACTAAACGAGATAATAACAGTCGGAAAAGTGAGCAAAAATGCTTATAAACATTAGACGATATTATTGTTTTTTCTTATTTAATTGGTAATATTCGAGATTTTTTTAGAAGATTATAACCATAATTTATCCTATTATTTCCTTTTTTACTCAATTTTTCTACGGTTGTTATTTAGTTTAGTAAAATTTGTAAGATAATTTTTACTCAGTACAGAAGACTCGAAGAAGATTGTTATATATGTAATAATGTTAAATACTTATTAAAACAATATTAATAATTATAATTTTAACACACCTATGGACAATTATATATATTTATCACTTAATTATAATTGCGTATATATTGACTTCGATTTTGATTTTTAAAACCTTTTAGTAATAGACTATTTAGCACGATCTTTATTTATATATTATTATATCTATTTATTTTATGCTTTTAGTCTAAATAATAGTTTATTTAAATTTGTTTCTTTTTAGCTGTTCATGAAACAAAGGAATTGCTTGAACAAAAGAATTATTTTAACTAACATACTTTTAAAGAAAATGTATATTTTCTACGGGAACACGGAAAATTTATAACTTTTTTACGTTAAATTGTCCATTCATTAGGTTCATTTTAATTATAGTTATAAAAACACAAAAAACATTCACTAGGAGTTTATTTTCCATATAAAACTCCTAATAAAACAAATTTCAAACGAACTTTTAAACTCCCTTGAACGTTAAATTTTAAAAATAGTTTTTTCTTTAACAAATCACATTTTCACAAATTATTCAGAAACATCTCATCTCTTGACAACTAAAAAATTGAATTTGATATGACAGAATGCAACAAATTAATTAAATACGGCGTTGAATTTTCATCCACGTGATATAGCGGTTTGTAGCGTAACTAATTCGGTGTTTGATTTTATTATTAAATAATGCAGCTATATCAAATTTGCCGATCGATGTTCATGATTGCGTGGTAAATACGCGGCCATTATTGTGCACACGCGGCATGAAAGGAACATTATAATGTGACACCTTGGTACTATAATGTCTCTGCGTCTGATGGTTTTGTACTAAAACGATTTATTTCAAAGGATGAATATTGTTCAATTTACGCTATTTCTTATGCAGAACCATTATATGCCTATATAAAGATTTAAGATAAGACATCAGGCACACAACCAATATATAATTGTGGTTAGTGTATTTTTAAATGCACATAATTATTTTTCTTAATTTAATTTGTATATTAGCCAAAAGTGTATTTAATTTACTAATATATCGTCGGAAACTGGATGTTTCATATATCTTTGAATATGAATTACATATAGAGAAATATTTATTATCTACAAATGGCAATAAAGTACAATTAATTATATATTTGAAATTACATTCAAACTCATTTGAAATAGATCTGTATTTAAAAAATACTACTAAGATTTGATATTAGAGTACTATTATTAAAACGTTTACTAATTGCAAAATCTCGTTTTCTACCTTACATGCTTTTGAGCAAAATGCATCATATGCACAATCCGGACACCATTTCATGCGAAACGTTGCGCATGCTGAAAATGAGAAAAATATCCGAAGAAAGATGTTCGTGTACAACGCAATGGATCTACAATTTCATGAATTCCCTACATCGTTTGTCGACTCTTCACTTCTCCCCGTTGTCGCTATTTGTTTCCGCTTCCTTTATTTTACGCTCACACCGTTCAGCTACGTCTGCGCTGCATCCTGCTGTCTTGTATCAGGCTTTAACGAATGATTTTCGGATAACAACTTAAACATTTAGTGCTCGTTGGTTAGTTTATGTCTAGTATAAAGATATAAGTTATACAGCAAATGCCAGATTACGCAACGAAATATTTTTTTCATTTAGTATTAATAATATTGAACGAATCATTATTGTAATATTTATTTAAACAAATGATTGAATTATTTGTAATGTAGATGTATTTAAAATACTAAAAACAATGTTTACCGTAATTCAGTGCCACGATTCAATGATCATATTTTATTATATTGCACAGAAAATTTATATAAATGCAAAAATGCACATAATTTGCATATAATTATACTATTATGTTGTTAAACTTAACAGCGGAAGGAATTTGATTAAAAATGGAAGTACTTTCAAAATTATTTAAATTTGTATGTTTATTGAAAGTTGGTTATTTTTATTGATTATTTTTTTCTTATTATTTATATTTATATAATGTAGATTTATGTCTATATAAATTACATGTTATAATACAAATATTAACAAAATAATTTTAAATTTTAATTTTAACCTGAATATATGTTATATACAAAAATCTGATATTTTAATATTGAGTATATGGACACATGTTTGGAACTTTTTTCAGTCTATTCTATTGCATGCGTTGTACATTAAACACTACATTAAAATTAAAATTATACAAAATTAGAAACTTTATATATGAATGCACATGAATAAGTGTTCATTATCTTATATAGTATGGGTGATTGATTTATTCTATTATGATAACCTATTTGTTGATATTAGAATTTGTTATTACGTAATCGAGGTATTCAAATTTATGCGTGATTGCGCGAATATTACTATAGTATGCCTCAAGAAAATCAATATGTCACATTTGAAAATTCATTTGCATTATTGAATTACGAATTAACTTCGTTTAAATTTTGTGGAATTGATCGCATTATCCAAAAATATATGAATCCAGGTATGAAAACTTACATTCAACATTTATGGTTGAGTTTTATATAAAAAAATATTTTGTTTATAATAAATATAATAAAATACATTTCATAACTAATATATACTCAACAAATTTAAAAATTAAATATTCAGAATGTTAATCTTACTGCTCTGAGAAAATGAAATTGTAAGAGGAACAATCTATATCGTTTAATCGTACGATATAATCTTGTAAAATTCTTTCAATTTAAATAATCATCAATGTTATTCGATTAGTTACACGCATTCAACTATTTTAACCAATCAAATTACATTAAACAGTATTGTATCGCACAGAAGTGTGTGATATATATACCAAATTAAAGTACCAATCGATGAATATATAACATAAAATTTATTATTATATTAAAGAACGCAAAGAAAATGGTTTTTCCTGTTATTGAAAACGAAATGTGTCAATTAAATTTTCTCATAATCGAAACACAATGGCATATATATAATGTAAACTTTATGGGTAATCCATTGAAAATATCTGTAGTAGTTTCTGAGACGATAGAGAAAACGGAAGAAAATGTTAAAGGAAAAGACGACGTGAATTCGATATTACATTATTCGTCGGTGAACACAAGAAGTGCGATAATCCATGATGGGATATCCGCTGACTGGCTGTCTGTCATCTGGGAATATAGTGAACTGAGAAAGCCCGGATCTTTCGCGGTATCATCTTGCGTAGCATATTTGATCTACAACTAAAGATCCAACATATTCGTGGTTATGCTATGACACGCTGCAAATGTTTACTCCGATTCATTACAATCTGCTTTGTTTCCATTTACGTCAATGTATGAGAGAAACAGTAAATAATAAACCATTGAGAAACCTTTTTCTTTATATTTGAAATCGTTTTTTAAAAGATATCAATTACTTTAAGACCAATTATAATTTTAAAACACACTGAGAAAAAATGTTTTAAACAAATTTCCTTCTTTTTTATTAATTATATTATACTTATGGAACCGTATATAAATGTAAAAAATTACTTTTATACATATATTATGTTATTATTTATTTCCTTAGTAAGAATTAAAATATATATTTGCAATATGTAGACTACACATATCAAATATATTGTTAATATATTTTCAATGTATGATTAATATATTCTACACGGAGACAAAAGTATACCTAAAAATTTCTATATTTTCCGTGTAAAATTACCATACTTTATAGAAATGCAGTCAAAGATGTTATGTCTCAATTTAATTTCAATACAGTATGGTAATAAATGAGTATAACTTATTA